>CM054138.1:81227517-81254986 GCA_028751875.1 Rapana venosa | reverse complement strand
CCAAGTTTTCAAAACAAAATTTTAATTTTCAAAAAAAAGTTTTTTCCCTTCTTTTTTTCCATTCATGTCTGTCCCTGGCCTTTGAAACCCAAAAATTTCCCATCCCCCTGCTAAAATGTACATTCGGGTGTTGTGTGTGTGTGTGTGTTGTGTGTGTGTGTGTGTGTGTGTGGTGTGTGTGGTGTGTGTGTGTTGTGTGTGTGGGTGGGGTATGTGTTGTGGGGGTGTACATTTGAATTTGTTAGAATTTTGTGAATCATTTTTGGGTTGTTTGTGTGGGGGGCGGTTGAAGGGAAGCCCCTCTGATTTGTAATTGCAAGATAAGCGCTCTATAAATTTCATTTTTTTAATTATTATTTTTATCATCATTATTATCAAAATTTAAATTATTTTTTTATTATTATTTTTATTTTTTTAATTATATTATTATTAATAAAAGAATAAATGAATAAAGGGAATTCGGGCATGCGTGTTTTACCGGGCCCCAAAAAGGGGATTTACCACACGTGGGGTCTTTGCTTTAAGGGGGTTTGAAAAACTTTTCTCACCCTTAATTCATCAGCCGCCTCTACTGAGTTTAAAAACCCAGGGCCCTTCATGGACTTTTTGGGGTTTACGTCAGAGGGGTTTTAACCACTCGACCACAACTCAGCTAGGGGGACTGAAATATTGGGGCCCAAATGTCCAATGTGTGGTACAGGATATGGGAAAGGTGGGGGGGGGTGGGGCCTCACACAAAACCACACCACATCAGCAGCACAAACACACCAAACACACACACACACGCGCGCACCCAGGGATGCACGCGCCACGGCAACATGCCCCACGTACACTTACAACACACACCCTCACAAAACACACACGTTTGGCCGCTGGTCCGCTCAAAAACTAACATATGGTCAAAATTATTCTTTAGTCCCCCCAAAATATCTTTTGAAAAAAATTTAAAAGCTTAGTTTGAAAAAGTTTTTCCGGATTTTTTTGGGGAGTTCCGTTTCATGCATCTTTTTTGGGGAACGAAATTAGAGAAATGGGAGTACTACCTTTTAAGAGGATTACGTAACTTGCCGTTTAAAAAGTAAAATCTTAAAAAATTTTAAAAAGTTAAAAACAAAATTTGCTTTCGAAAATTTCAATTAGTTTCCCGATTTTAGATTTTCCCAATAGGTAAAAATATTTCTTCTCTTGTCACTATTATACTTCATTTCCGATTCTTCAAAGAGTCAATAAAATCCTAAAGCCCTGGAAAAAATTTCCAAAACCTTTTTTTAACACCCTTCCAACGGGGGAAACTTCAAAAAGCAGATTTTGATATCAACCATCCTCCTTTAAAAAAAAAAAATGGGCTTATTCTTGGTCTTATTTTAAAAGTGCACCTAGAAAAATACATATCCTTCTCATTTTAAAAATATACACTGACGGACCCCTTCTTAAAAACAAGGAAGCAGAGAAAATTCATCATTCCGGGTTTTTAAAGGGTTGAAAAGCCCCTATCACATGGGCAAAAACATTCCATTTTTATGCTAAAACTTACTGCTTTTTTGAGGGCTTTGTACTTTCTGCTTGATTTCCCCAATACTTTTTTTGCAGTTTTTTGTTCTTGTGATTCTAAATTGCATTACAGTCTCTAATTTAATCGCATCGATGGGTTAGGCAGAATTTTATTACAAAATTTAAATTTTTTGGTTTAACTTTTTTCAAATTTCCCTGAGGGATTTGAAGGTTCTTTCTGTTTGGGTTCCATTATTGTGGAAATTTATTTTAATAAAAAAAGTCGACAAAGCGGGCCAAAAAAAGGGGCAAAAACATTTTTGCTTTTAAAATGTTTTAGATATTCCCTTTCCCCTTCATAAGGGTTTAATGTTTTCCCTTTTCAAAATGTTTTGCTGGAAACATTAAAAAAGAAACAGGAAAGGCTGGTTTTTCCCCAGCATATTGTTCAGTTCTGGTCTCGAGAACTTTCCCTTTGTACCATTTCGGTTTTCGAAAACCCTTTTACAAAGGAAAAAATTGTTTCCTAATCTACGGGTTGGGAAATTAATGCCTTTCGAGAAAAAAATTTCCCCAAAAATAAAACAATGTATATGCGGTAAAAAATTTTCCAATGTTCAGTTCGTGTAAAATGTAAGGGTTTTAAAAACTTTTTTCCCATCATTTCAAGATAAGTCCCTCGGGGAATTTTTTTAACCAACCCAGACTATTATGTAAGATAGCCTTGTCTCAAATCAATCCCCAGTTTTCCCTCTTTTTGAAAAAGTAGGGTCGTTGGGAAATCTACTTTTTTGCTTGTTTCACAGCTGCCTTTAAACCAAGTATTCACAATTGTTTGTTTTCCAACTTTAGAGTTTTTTTTAAATTGTTGGGGTTTTTTTGTTAATTTTTGTATTTCTTTGCCATGTTTTTGCAACATATTTGGTTTATTTTTTTGGGAATAGTTTTTTAAATTGTGCATTTATCCCAAAAAACGTATCTATTCTACTTAAAGCCCTTATCCCCCCCCCCCCCCCCCCCCCCCCCCCCCCCCCCCCCCCCCCCCCCCCCCCCCCCCCCCCCCCCCCCCCCCCCCCCCCCCCCCCCCCCCCCCCCCCCCCCCCCCCCCCCCCCCCCCCCCCTGCATCCATCGTCTAATATCACTTTAATAAACCCAAAATTTAAAAATTGAAGACACAAAAAAACACACACACACACACACACACACAAAACACACACACCACACATGGTCGCGGGGAGAATTAAACCAAAGGCCCCGGGGGGAACGCAGGGCCAAAACATTTTGCGCACACTTTAAAAAACCTCTTCCACTTTTCGGAAGAAAAGGCCTTTGTGTGGCAAGGGAAAAAGGATGACAACTTTTTTACAAAACCCCCTGACACGGGAACTGGATGAAAAAAATTTGCACGTGGGACCTTATTCCATTATCCTTGAAGTAAAAAAATAAAATGAAATAAAATAAAAATATAAAACACAAATCGTGCACGCCACAAACGCACCACACACACACCCACACACACAAAAAACAAAAATACCAAAAAAAAAGAAAAGGAAAAAAGGTAGTAAAAAATTATAAAATTTGGGGACACACGCGGGAAGATATTTTTGTTTTTTGCCCACCGCCCCTCCCCTCAGACAGAGGGGAGAGAGAGAGAAGGAGAGGGAGAGGGAGAGAGAGAGAGAGAGAGAGAAGAGAGGGAGAGAGAGAGAGAGAAAAGAGAGAGAGAAAAGAGAAAAGAGAGGAGAGAGCACCAATGCAGCACTTTTTGGGGGTAGGCCCCTAAACCCCCCCCCCCCCCCCACCACCACCACCCCCAAACCTCCTCTGCTCTCCCAAACACAGGTGTGCATGCAGTGGCACCTTCATAGATAGGAAAGGAAAAGGGTTTGAACAAAACCCATGCGGTCGTTGGGAATGAGGTGTAAAGAGACATCAGCTTCTCCGGGGGCCGGTTAACCCCCAAGAAAAGGGGGCCGGGGCGCCCTTTCCTCCCCCCTCGCTCTTTCCCTTTCCCCTGCCCCCAAAAGGGGGGGCGGGGTACCCAATTACAGCGGGGTGAACGGGGGGACTGTACTGAACCCAAAGGGCGCGCAAACAGTCATTTTTTTCCCCACTTGGAAACCACGCCGATCTGTTTAACCTTAGTTTTGGGGAAACGAGTCTCTGACCATTTAGGTATACCATCCGCCTGACTTTCTTTATGGGGGGCACTTCATTTTTTTTTTTAGCTTTTCCCCCCTTAACTTTTAAAAAAAAAATTTTTCACTTTGATGGAGGGCTACGCCGGGGTTTTTAAGACCGTTCGATTTCCCAACCAATTTTGGGCCCATGAAGACGGGGTTAAAATTTTGGGTGGGTTTCCTGGTTAAATTTAAAAAGTGGGTTTTTTACGATTCCCGGGAAAACTTCAAGTAAAGACCTCCCCAGTCCCTTTAAATTTCCCCAAATTGGGTATATACACATTAGAAAAACACAGTCCGCACAATGGGGTTTTTTAAAAATTTTTGTTCCAAATTAGATGGTTTGGGGGAAAAAAAAACACTGCTTTTTCCCAATGTATCGCATGGAAAAAACCCTTTTTCACTTGATTTGATTTGCGATCTTGTATTCACTTAAAGTAAATCTCCCAAAGCCGTGGTTTTTAAAAAAACATTTGTTGGGGAGATGCTGTATTAAATTTTTTGTTTGGGAACCTCTGTCTTGCAATGTCTCTAGAGTTCCCTTTCAATGATACACCAAATGCAATGTCAGTAGTGCACAGCTCTAAAACCCTGAAGTCTCTTCTTCCCCCTTTTCTCTCTGAGCAGTCACTGGGGCATGCACTGAAGTTTTTCAGGGGTTTCCCTTGGGGAAGTTTAACCTTTCGGAGCCCCTCCCCTCCGGGTACAGGGTGCATGGGTGGGTTTTGTTTGTTTCCCCCAACCCCCCAAGCACCGATATGAATTGTGGTACATATATATGTATATATGTAAATAAAATTTTATATATTTAAACTATCTTTCTATTATTATTTTAAAAAACGTGGCCCTAATTTTAATTGATTGTCCGTATGCCCCTTTCCCACCCAAGACAAAATTTAAAAACACCGGGACGTTTAAAACAATTTTACCCCGAAAAAACCGCCCCCCCCCCTCCCCCCCCATTAATTCACTAAACCCCCCCTGTTTAAATTCGAAACCCCCGAAATTCATGGATTTCCCTGGAAATTTATTTTTGGGGGGCACAGGGGACAATTTTTTAAAAAAAGCCAAAAAATGATGTAGAAAAACAATTTCACATATACCTAAAACAAATGAACTATACAAACCACCAAAAGAAAGTTATAAGCAAACCCCCCTTTCTGGAAAAATTCCCGTGCTAGAAAGGGCCCCTATCCTACCCCTACTTTTTTTTTGCCCCTTAAAACCCCGGGCCTCTCCCCTCCATTTTATCTCTTGTTATGTTCTGCCTACCAAACCCCTTTTTCCTGGCTTTTTCAAACAAAAACTGAAAAACTTTTTTTTTTTATTTTAAAACCCTTTTAATGAAGCTGGGCCCCGAAACGGAAAGTGTCGGCTGAGGCCTGCGGGCAGACCTGCTGCAGGTGACAACACAGGGGAAGAACCCGGGACACGCGTTCTACCAAAACACGGCCCAAAAAATACCAAAAACCACAAAAGCTTTAAAAGACATTGTTGTTTTATATGCTTATAAGTGGGAAAGGACAATTGCAGTAGAATTGGGAAAAACCCCAAAAAAACTTTTTAACCCCAAAAAGTCTTGAGAGTGCGGTCATGGGTTTTTTGCCGAAATGACATCGACATTCAGTCGAGAGTTGAAGGAGTAAAATAAATGCGCGGCCCCAACCCTTTCCACTGCTAATAGGGGCAGACATTTGTGCAATATCATGTTGCACCACGGGAAACACCTGTAAAACTAGAAAAACCCGGGGAAAAAAACTGAAAAAAAAAACAGGAAATTTCCTTCTACAATAATTATCTTTGGATACTTGCTGAATTTTGGCCGATCTTTTTTTCGCGTTGGAATTGTATTGAAAAATAACGAATCTAGTGTGACGCAAAAAATAATGTGACCTAGGGGGGAAAATTTTTTAAAAGTATTGTACTGAAACCACTTTTTAAGTCACGGAAAGTTCTCTCGTTTAAATTGGGGGGTGCTCCCCGGGAAAAGGGGCGTCTCCCCAAAAAGCAAGGGCCCCCCCATGTTTTTGTTTTTTTTCTGCATGTCTTCTTGAAGTACAGTTTTTCTTGAGGTAACTTTAGCTTGAGATTTTTAAAAACACGGGGGGCATTATGAAATGAGTGAGGATGTACGACAGGGAAAGGGGTAAGGGGCGTGATGGGTTTTCAAATAGGATCAGCATGAGAGGTCACAAAACGTTTTTTGGAGCCCTTTTAAGTTCTTTTCTTAATAACATACAGCGCTATTAATAGTATTGTTTTCCCCTTACAGCCTATAGCCTGCTAGAATTGCACAATTTTCCCCCGTGGAAAAACAGGGGGGTTTTTTCAGTATAAATACTTTTCCCTTTTATTTTATTTTTTATTTTTTTTTTTTTAAATTTTTTTATTTCGAGGAAAAAAGTTCTTGCTAGAAATTTCCCCTTTTTTTCACTCTCTTTGGTTTAAAATCTTTTTCCCCTTAACCCTTTTTAATTCTCCCTTGCTTATTTTCTTGCTTCCTCAGTCCATTCCCTTCATTTTATTACGAAAAACTTTTAAAAAATTCTCTTTTTTTAAAGCAAATTGCCTGCATTAAATTTTGGGGCTGGTGACCGGGGAGTGATGTTGAAAAAACTGGGACAGGCACAGGATGTCCATTCTGCGTGTTTCTTTTTTCCCCTAGGCATTTCTCTTTTGCATTTTTTTTTGTTGCTTGTAGCGTTCCCTTAAAAACCTTTTTTTTCGTTTTTTTTGGAATGTCTGGCCCTCCTTAGCACAGCCTGGTTTTATGGCCTTATAAATGGGTTGGGGGCGGGGTATCTCATGATCGGGCACCCCGCTCTTCCCCCCGCCAAGTTAAACGCATTGAACAAGGGGTTTCCCGTTGGATGGGTTTACCGTTTGCACCCTTTGGGTTCAGCAAAAGTCCCCCAGTTTCCCAGCTGTAAATTGGAAACCCGCTCTTTTAGGGGCGGGGAAAATTTAAAACAGCGAGGGAGGGAGGGGTTGGGGGCCGCATCAAAATGCGGCCCCCCAGAGAAGTGGGGGCCCCTTTATGCCCCGCTCCACTACGAAACCTAAAGGTTATGGACACCCTTTTAAATTTTTTTTGAATGAAAAAGTTACGGTAGTTTTCACTAAATTTGGGTTCTGAAAGGCTTTTTTTTTTAAAGCTTGACAGTGTGCGTTGGTTTAAAGGGGTTGGTGGGGTTGATGTAAAAAACTTTAAGAAAATTCTTAGCACAGGCGTCCTTAAAAAAAGGGGGGAAAAGTATTTATACTGACAAGGGCCCCCCACATCTACACGAGGGGGGCGGGGAACCTCATCTGTTTTTTTTCCAAAACTTTAAAAGAAGACTAGCACACCCGCCCCTAAAATTAAATAAAACAGGCCTGAGCTAGAATAAAGAGAGGGGTTATTTGTACAGTTGATTTCAGAGGCAGTAGCAGAAATCCCCGTCCCCCATGCTTAAAAGAGACAGGCGTGCTGTGGGCCCCTGCTGCTTGGGGGTGGTGGTGGTGGAGGGGGTGAACTGTCGCCCCCTCCCTCAGTACCCGCTTCACACGGCAGATGACAGGTATTGGGTTTCCCCCACCTCCAAAGCAAGAACCACACACGCAGGTGGGAATGCGGTCACGCGCGGGACGCGTGTATTCAATTTCACACCCCCTGTTTCGCAATGTGTGGGCCCCTGGGGAGCAATTTGCGTCGCATAAACGCAGGGACGAACATACAAAACACATATAAACTTGACCCCTTCTTCCTCTGTAGCTTTGTGTGTGTGTGTGTGTGTGTGTGTGTGTGTGTGTGTGTGTGTGTGTGTGTTTTGTTTGTTTGTGTGTGGGGTGTTGTTGTGTGTGTGTGTGTGTGTGTTTTGTTTGTCTGTTTTGTCTGTCTTTGTCTCTCTCTTCAGGCGAAAAAAAACCACCTCTTTACTTTTTCTAATCTTTATTGCAATGTATCAGTGGTGTATTTTATATTTCTTGTTTTTGCTTTGCATTGTATTGTGTTGTAGAATGTTATGTTACTGTATTGTATGCATTGAATTATATTGTATTGTATACAGCTCAGGTGCTGACGCGCTGGGGGAAAACAGCAAAGTGAAAAAGGCTGTATGACCAGTGGCTTTCTTTCCCCACTCATGCAATTCCACTTTACAGCTTAGTCTTTAGTGATCGACTAGGGACTCTCTAAACTAGGAGGCTTGACTTGCACATTTCTTGTGTGCTGCTGCAGCCCTGGGGCTGGTTGGCCTTTGGAGAACATCCCAACGCTGACTGTCCTTATGCCCATTTGGCCGAGAGAGTGGGGATGTACTGTGGACAAGGCATCTCCACTATAATAAAATTTTTCTGCCAGTTTTCAAAACAGCAGCTGCCTCCTCGCTGTTTTTGGAGGTCATCTTTGGGACACGACGGACAAAATACGAATGTATACCCCTTTTTTACGACAGCAGATTTCCTGCATAAAATTCGTGTTGCTGTCGCTAGAAAAAAAGCACGTCACCACACGTGCAGCGTGTCTTTTTTTCCCCTCTGCCTGGGGGCGGGTGTATTTTTTTTCCCAACATATAATAAAAACAACTTCCACAGCCAAATGTTTCCAGGGACTATACTACTCTCTTGTTTTCCCTTTGGGTTCTTGTACGTGCGCCATATAGCAAGTTTTCACGCGGGACCTCAGTTTATTCACATTCGTAGAAGACGAGACTATCACTCCGGGCTAATAGATGTGACGTAGGGTGCATGGAATCGGGTAGGAATCGAACCTACACATCTTGACTTTAGACTGGTGCTTGATGGACGCCATAGCCGAGTGGTTAAGACCGTTTGACTTCAATCCTGTTTGTCCATGAAGTCGTGGGTTTCGAATCTCGGCGGTGTTCCGGTGAATTGAGTGTAGGGAGTGTGTAGGATCTCTCAGGCCAAACGTCAAGTGCAGGCATGCCAGTGCCTTACCTTCCCTTCATGTATATACTCATGCAGATCAAAATATGCACGTTAAAGATCCCGTCATTCATGTCAGCGTTTTTGGTGGGCTACGGAAAGACGAACGTATGCGGCATGAAACCTGTACACTGAAATGAGCTGCTCTGAAGTGGGATTGTGTGGGCTGAGGCCAGCGGGCAGACCTCCTGTAAAGTGACAAGCACAGGAGAAGACCAGGCATTACACACCCCACCGGTAAGAGACGGCAGAGAAGAGAAGAGAAGAAGACTGCAGAATTGTGCCAGGGGACTTCTCTCTTGTTACCTTGGGTTCTTGTACGTTCGCCAGAATGCATGTTGCACGCAAAACTACAGTTTATCGTCACGTCATTCAAAATTGATGAGCAGACCAAGACTACCACTTGTGGTTTGATATATAGGACGTGGAGTGTTTGGATTCGGAGAGGGATCGAACTCGGGACCTCTGGATTTTTAGATGGGTGTTTAACTACTTTGACCACGGATCAAATGGGCTTTTTCTCAGCTCTTGCCAGTACAACGGAAAACAACGAATTTTGTTTGTTGTTGTTGAGCCTGTGTGTTCCTCCCATGTATGTATGTATGTATGTATGTATGTTGTATGTATGTATGTATGTATTATGTATGTATGTATGTATGTTGTATGTATGTATGTATGTATTTTTATGTATGTATGTATGTATGTATGTATGTATGTATGTATTATGTATGTATGTATGTATGTATGTATGTATGTATGTATGTATGTATGTATGTATGTATGTATGTATGTATGTATGTATGTATGTATGTATGTATGTATGTATGTATGTATGTATGTATGTATGTATGTATGTATGTATGTATGTATTATGTATGTATGTATGTATGTATTATGTTGTATGTATGTATGTATGTATGTTGTATGTATGTATGTATGTATGTATGTATGTATGTATGTAGTATGTATGTATGTATGTTATGTATGTAAGTATGTATGTATGTATGTATGTATGTATGTATGTATGTCTGTGTGTGTGTGTGTGTATGTAGTGTGTGTCTGTCTGTCTGTATGTATGTATGTATGTGTCTATGTATGTATGTATGTATGTATGTATGGATGAATGGATGAATGGATGGATGGATATATTTTATTTTGAGATAATGGAATAAGCCCTCATGTGCTTTTTTACATCAGTCCCCGTGTGTATGCAGTTTGCAAATTTTGTCATCCATTCCCACTGGCACACAATGGCCTATTCTTCCGAAAAGTGGAACGGGTTTTAACGTGTGCACAAGATGATGCTATCGTTGTTGTTTTTGTTGTTGATGATGATGGTGTTTTGCTGTTATTTTGTTTGGTCTCCACCCTGTTGAAGATGGTAGACTCCAATGTGGGCATGTTTTACTTCTTGGAATAAAAAAAAAGTTTGTTGTTGTTGTTGCTGTAATGCTTAGACTTTGCTGCAGCTATTGTTGTTGTTGTTGTTTTTGTTGTTGTTGTAACGCTTTATTCTCATTTTCTTCCTACCAAACGCAAAACGCCATTAAAAAAATATCAGTAAAATCTTGATCCTTTCATTTCAAGCTCAGTTCTTTTTTTGGAAGTTTCTTTTTTTTTCTTCTGTAAAATGCTGAACATTTATATTTTTGTGTTTTGTTTTGTATTGGATAAGTGAGTCATCTATTGTTTCTTTTTATTTTGTTTTCGTTTCCTTTTATAGATCGTATAATTCTTATCATTTTAAAAATTTGTTATCAGTACAATTTGACTGAAATCATATTTTTGCGCATTTTGATTCGTGCAGATATGAATACCATGGCAGAAGATTTGGGGAGGTGAGTACTGAGTTATTGCTTGTTTAGACTGATCTGTTTTGGTGTCTTTTCTTTCGTCCACCTGTAGGTTTTCATTTTTCTCTCTCTGTCTGTCAGTCAATGTGTCTGTCTGAGACTGTTTCTGAGTTTTGTGTGATATGTCTGTATCATGTCTGTCTGGGTATTATTTTGTTTCTGTCCCTCTTTTTCTTCTTTTTCTTCTGTTTCTTTCTTCTTCTTCTTCTTCTTCCTTCTTCTTCTTCTTTCTTCTCTTCTTCTTCTTCTTCTTCTTCTTCTTCTTCTTTATTGCCTGTCTAAAGCGTGTGAAAGTGTGGACTAATGAGTGTGTGGAGCAGTTGAAATATTGTTTTGAATGTACAGACTGGGATGTGTGTGTTTTTCTAACTCAAGTGAAAACGTTGAGTAATCTGCTAATGTTATCCATGTGTTCTTTCTGTGTAGACTTGATAGTTACCCCCCAAAGGGTAAATATCTTTCCAAATAACAAGCCATGTGTAACGAAAGTACTGACCTTGTCCCATAACAGAACAACATGCCTTTCAGTGCACAACAGAATGGTTAGCAAAACAGTTCAAAAACAGATGCAAGAAGAAACTCGGAAGAGTAAATTAACTTCCAAATGAAAACTTGAAGAACAACTCCGAAATTTCAAACATGGAAAACGCTTGGAGGGGGCTGACGGTACGATCTGGCCAGAGAAAAACAAAACCGACAATACAAAACAATCATCATCATCATCAGACCCGTGACCTTGGCGGTCGTGGGGGAGACATGAAAGACGATGCCGTGGTAAGCCTCCTCCATCCATCTCGGTCCTCGGCTCTGCGCAAAACAATACACAAAGAAATAAGAATCATGTGAATATTGTGTCCCAAGAATGGTTGACAAAGGTAAAAGAAAGAAAACACCAACCAAACATGCACACTGGTGTTGTGTTTTTAGACATTATCACCGAAGGCAAAATGCGGGTACATTGAAGGTGGGCAAAAACGGCCGCATAATCATAAAAAAAGGTAAAGGTAAAGGAGTCCCATAACCTATAAGGTCGTAGGGGAGCGAGGCGTCAGAGACCTCACTTCTCTAGGGCCAGCATATTGAGGGCGGCGCCCATCTCCTCTCCCTCGCTGCTTTACCTTCCCTGACCCTAAAGAGGGCAGGTACCCATTTACAGCTGGGTGAACTGGGGGAACTGTACTGAAGCCAAGGCGCGCAATCGGTCACCCATCCAAATGGTAACCACCCTCGACGCTGCTTAACTTGGCTGGGGGAAAGCGAGTGCTCCGACCACTGAGCTATCCCGTCCCCATGCAAAATCATACATACACACCCACAAAAAAGTCACCACAAGTGAGTCTCGGGGTTCTAACCGTAGAACGACCACAACAATCTGTGCCCAGTAACTGTGTGTCTCTGTTTCAGCGGCGTGAAGCGGGCTGCAGCAATCAGACAGAGCTGCAGTCGCAACAACTGCAATGCCATCTACTCCTGCTGTCCTGGCTACGTGTGTGTCTACGGTGCCAGAGGGGGGATGGCGGGGCCCATGACAGGGTCGTGCCTTTCTACCTCAGGCTAGTTGAGTCTGCCTGGAGGCGGTTCCAGAAACCCTTAGCGGGCCCCAAATGTATGCCGCGACATCCCGATACCCTGACACCCCTTTATTCAACTCTGTCTGGCCTCGCGCACGTGCTTTCTATTAGCAATTAAAAAAAAAGGAAAGAAAGAAACAAAAATAAATAGATGGATAAATATAAATAAATAAAAACTGAATAAAAGCAACAACCTCACGTGTTTGGGAAGTGATTGTGTGTTGTGTATGTGTGAGTGTGTGTAAGTGTGTGTGTGTGTGAGTGTGTGTGAGCATATGTAGTGTGTGGGGTTGGGGAGTGGGGGAAGGGGGGGTTGTGTGTGTGTTGTGTTTGTGCGTGAGCGTAGGTGTGTGTGTGTGTGTGTGTATGTGTGTGAGTGTGTGGGTGTGCGTACTAGGATTTCATTACATAAGAATTTTTATTCGTAAGAGTGGCATGACATCTAGTGCAGGCGCGCGCGCACGCACGCACACACACACACACACACACACACACACACACACACACACACACACTGTAGTTTGGAATATTCCCAAGCAAAATGATATGTACGACAGTGAAAAAAATCCCTGATGTAAACAATTCTATCGCTATTTATAAGAGCTAAATGGTGAAAATGTTACTAGAGCTACACATGAAGACGATGAAGCAGGCACCTGAACTTTCCTTGAAAAACTCTTTATGAAATACACCATTTACTACAGATAATATAGAGAGCTGTTATAAACAAAACAACTTTGAAAAAAACAAGACTTGTGTCATTACTTTTCCTTACAAATGAATTCTTTAACAAACGCTCGAGAAAAATGTTTAATATTTTACACATCTTTGCATAATCTCTTCTTCAAATCACTCCCACCTTCTTGGAAATCTCTGCCAGGACTTCCTTCTTTTCTATCCCTCTCTTTGTTTCTACTGTTTTCCTTTTTTCATATCACCTCCTTCTTGTCTATTGTTCGCCTTCTTGGACCCTATTCCTGCCTTTTTTCCTCCAGAACTGCTGAAGAAACAGGGGGCTTAGCACTCCTCTTCCACGCCGAAGTCAGATGTGCCGGGCCTGACTTGTCAGGCGCTTAACGGCAGCGCTATGTATTTTTGCTTATGTGACAGACAACAACAGTTGCTGTCTGAACGTTCTACGAAGAAGATGAAGAATCTAAATTACTGATGTGACACTTTTAAATCCGGCCTCAAGACATATTTGTTTCAAACCTAAGATTTTCCTCTCCTGTTTCATTCCATAGCTGTCCCTGCTTTTCAACAGCCAAAAATCCCATCACCCTGCCAAAGTGTATAACCTCATGTGTGGTGTGTGTGTGTGTTTTGTGTGTGTGTGTGTGATGTGTGTGTGTGGGGTGTGTGTGGTGTGTGTGTGTGTGTACACATTTGGACTTGTTAGAACTATTACTTGCTATTGGTTGCATGACTGTGTAAGAATGAGTTGAGTGCAAGCGCTTTGATTTGTCTGTGCAAGATATAGCGCTATGTAAATTCCACTTATTATTGTTATTATTATACCATGGATACCGTACTTTGGGAAAGTTGGGTTTTTTAGTGTTTGTGATAGCAGATTAACTGTTTGCATTGAAGAAAAAAAATGCATCTATTAAAAACAATGTGTTCTGAGGGTATGTTATTCTACTTTGGATCATGCTGCTTTTCCCACACTAAAATGAGATTGCTGATATCATGTAGTCAAAGAATAAAAGCTTGTACTGTGCTTTCCTAGATTACGAGAAGGCATTTGATAAATTTGACAACATATTTTTTTTGGAAAAAGGTTTTTAAAAATCTTGGTAATAATGATAGAACTTTATCACATTTACAAAACATGTGCGAACAAACAAAATGTTGTATCGCAGTTGAATCTGAGTAGTCAGAGTTGTTCGAATTATGGCGTATGTCAAGGAGACGATGTACCGCCTTTCTTGTTCTCACTGTTTCTAAATGACCTCCAAACCGAATAAAGCAAAGCTGAGGATGCGTTGTCAACAATAAATAGCGAAGCAGAGAGTGCTGGAACGGATAACTCAAAAGCTGATATCCTCTTCAACATTTTCTTGTTGCTCTTCTTCCTTGTTGAACGCTCGTACAGCAACTGGTGTCTGTCGTATAAGCAAAACTACGTTGCGCTGCCGTTAAGCGCCTGGGCAAGTTAGGCCGGCACATCCGACTTTGGCGTGGGAGAAATTGCTACCTTCAAAAATGTTCTTGCTGCAACGACACAGACATATTGTCAGAGCCACAAATCGCTTGGCACAAGGTGTTTAATGTAGTATGGATGCTAATTGTGAATCGTGGAATAGCTAACAATAAAATCTACCGTTATAATAATAATAATAATAATAATAATAATAATAATAATAATAATGTATGGAATTTATATAGCGCTGAATCTTGTAAAGCAACAAATCAAAGGGAAAAAAAGAGAAGAAAGCTTATTTTCGCTCTAAAAATATCCCCAAAAGACAATTACATCAAAAACTCTTCCCCACGAATAGGCAGCGAAGAGACAGTCAAACTGGCACCCGTCAAATCACCAGTTCAACGCTCTAAACACTAGCCCGTCCCGCGGAAGGTTTTGGACAAAGCTTCAAAGATACAGAGTCCGTCACATGTTCGGGCAGTGGTGACGCGGTGTTGCGCTGTAAGTTACTGTAAGTGTGTGTGTGTTGTGTGTGTGTGTGTGCGCGCGGGGCGTGCGTGTTTTGTGTTGTGTGTGTTGTTGTGTTGTGTGTGCGTTGTGTTGTGGGGTGTGTGTGTGTGTTGTGTGTGTGCGTATTTGTGTATGTGTGTAATGAGAGAGAAAGAGAGAATGATGATTGATTCATTGATTTATTGTTTTATTAATTGATTGATTCATTCATTCATTCCCAAGGGTTATATATAAGGATTGACATACTTTATTTCATAATTATAGCTGTGAAAGAGAGACACGTAGATAGACAGACAGCCAGACAGATAGATAGACAGACAGACAGACAGACAGACAGATAGATAGATAGATAGATAGATAGATAGATAGATAGATAGATAGATAAATAGATAGATAGATAGATAGATAGATAGATAGATAGATTGAGAGAGAGTGAGAGAGAGCATGTATGTATGTATGCATGATTATGTATGTATGTATGTATGTATGTATGTATGTATGCAGTTGCAGTATGTATGTACGTATGTATGTATGTATGCATGTATGTGTGCATGTATGTATAATATGTACGCATGCATGCGTCTGTGTGTATGTGTGTCTGTATGTGTGTGAGTGTGCGTCACACAAGATACAGAGTCAGGCAGATTCTACAGGCGACACTGACACTGACAACGACAGTTCTTTTGTCCTTTTATTTCGAGGATAATGGAATAAGCACTCCTGTGCCTTTTTACATCCAGTCCCCGTGTGTATGCGGTTTTGTAAATGTTGTCATCTGTTTCCACCGGCACACAATAGCCTACTCTTCCGAAAAGCGGAACAGGATTTAACGGGTGCGCAAGATGTTCTGCATGCGTTCGAAGACGGGGCTTCGGTTTATAGTCTCATCCGATGCTCTCTCTCCGAAGGACAGTGACAGTGACAGTGAAAATGACAGTGACAATGGCAGTGACGGTGACAATGACAATGAGGGTAGAGATGCGCTAGCTGTCTGTCAACACTGGTCAGTGTCCACATGTCGACACAAGTGTTCCTTTGTTTGGTCTGGTGTAGCAGTGGCGTGTGCGGGGAGGGCGGTATAGTAGTGGTAGTGGTAGTAGTGCTGGTGCTGAAGTGTGTGTGTGAGGTGTGTGTGTGTGTATGGGTGTGTGTGTGTGTGGGTTGAGGATGTGTGTGTGGTGTGTGTGTGTGGGGGGGTGTGGGGTTGTGAGGGTGTGTTGTGTGTGTTGTGGCGTGTGTGTGGTGTGTGTGTTTGGGTGTGTGTGTGTGTGTGTGTGGTGTGGTGTTTGTGTGTGTGTTGTGTGTGTGTGATGGTGTGTGTGTTTAGGTGTGTGTGTGTGTGTGTGTGTAGTGTTGTGTGTGAGGGTGGTGTGTGTGTGAGGTTGTGGTGTGAGGGTGTGTGTGTGTGTGTGTCTGTTGTGTGTGTGTATGTGTGTGTGTGTTTAAGTCTCTGTGTGTGTACGTGTGTGTGTGTGTGTGTGTGTGTGAGGTGGGTGTGTGTGTAAGTTGTGTGTGGTGTGGTGTGTTGTGTGTGTGTTGTATGTGTGTGTGTGTATTAAGGTGTGTTTGTGTATGTGAGGTGATGTGTGTGGTGTGTGGTGGGATGTGTGTGTGTGTGTAAGTGCTCGTGTGTGTGTGTTGGTGAGGTGGTGTGATGTTTTAAGGATTGTTCGTGTGGTGTGTTATTGTTGTGGTTGCAATAAACGTCTGTGGCTAAAGTTTGCGGTGTGTGTGTATGGGTGTGAGTGTGTAGAGTGTGTGTGTGAGGGTGTGTGCAGTGTGGGGTGGTTTGCGTTGTGGAGGTGGTGTTTTAATTCTTTTTCGCATTATTCTCTGTGTTTTGTCTGATCTTTGTCTCATAATTTCAACGTCTCTTCTCTATTCTCTATCTCATCAAATAATGTTGTTGTTTGTAAAAAGGGGGTGGAGGGGTTGTGTGTGTTGTGTTTGTGTTGGTTATTTGGGTTGGTTGGGGTTTGGATTTTAGGTTAGTTTTTTTGCTCTCTCTCCCTATTTCTCCCCTTTATCAATCTTATTCCCTTTTTAACCCCCAAATTTTTTTTTGTGTTTGTTGTGTGTGTGTGTGTGTGTGTGTGTATGTTGTTGTTTTAGTAGTGTGTTTGTGGGTGTGGGGGGGTGGTGTGGGGTGGGTTTTTTGGTTTTCTTTTAAAATTTTACTTGGCTTTGGGGGGGGGGGGGGGGAAAAAAGGGGTTGTTGGGGGGGGAAGGCTTTTTAAAAGGGTTATTTCCCCTTGTTTTTATTGTGAAAAAACTTAATAAAATTGGGGTTTTTTTTTGTTTGTTTTGGGGGGGTTGTGTTTGGTGTGTGTTTTCTTTCTTTGTGTTTGTTTTTGTTTTGTATTTGGGGAAAAAATTTTGTTTTCTCTCTCTCCTCTCTCTCTCCCCTCTTTTCCCCTCCTCTTCCCTCCCTCTCTCTCCCCTTCTCTCTTTTCTCTCTCTCTCATTTTTCTCTTTTTTTGTGTTTTTGGTTGTGTGTTTTTGTGTGTGTGTGTGTGTGTGTTGTATGAAATTTAGGGGTATGTTTTGTATTGTGGGTTGGGGGGGGGGGTGGCTGTGGTGGGGCCCTTTTATGTGTTTGTGTTGGGGCGTCCCGGGGGGGTTTGGGTTTTTGTGTGTTTTGCGGCGGGTGGGGTGTGTGTGTTTTGTTTGGTCTCTGTGTGTAGTGGGGTTATGTGTGTGGTTTGTGTGTGCTTTGTGTGGGGTTTGGTTTTACTTTTTTTTTTTCCCTTTATTTCGAGGATAAGGAATAAGAAATTATGTGTTTTTTACATCCAGCCCCTGTGTTTGCGGTTTTTCCTAAATTTTTCTGTCATCTTTTCCCCCCCCGGCACTCAATGTGGGAAAGGGGGTTTTAACGGAAAAGCGGAACATTTTTTAAAAAAACGTGTGCCCCAAGATGTTCGCTTCTTTGAAGGGGGGCCTCGGTTTTTTTGTCTCATGCGAAGGATTTTGGGGGGGGGGGAAGTGGAGTCTGCACTGATGTTCCCCACCGGGGGAAATATCCCCTTGAAGGGGGAATCAAACCCCGGGGTCGTCGATTGCGACGCAATGTTTTTAACCACTGGGCCACCCCGTGTGTGTGGGGGTTTTTGGTGTGTGTGTGTTTTGTGTGTGTGGGGATGTGTGTGTGTGGGTGTGTGGGGTTTTTTGTGGGTTTTGTGGGGGGTGGGTGTGGTGTTGTGGGGGGGGGGGGGTGGGGGTTTGTGTGTGTGGTATTGGGGGTGTGTGTTGTTTTTTTTTCAGTTTTGTAATTTGCCCTTCAGGGAAGGGAAAAGTTTTTTGCTTGACTTGATTTTTGCCCCTATGTATGAATTGAATGTTTTTAAAACCCATGTATGTATGTATGTAGGGATGTATGTTATTATATAAATATGTTTTTTATTTTTGTTTAACGTCATTCTGTCTTAATCGTCAGCCCCTGTTTTTTCCCGTCTGCCCCTGTCGTCGGGTCAGCCCACCCTGTCTGTGTGCTTTGTGACCGCCCATTAAAAAACCTGTTTTATAGCCCCAAAGGGCGTTTTTGGATGGCGGGTGCAGTGACAATGAAGAAATGTCTTTCCCCACGATCACATCCTGCAAAAAGTCACAGGATGTTGACATATACACCACTCGGGACATTTTACACGACATTTTACCAACTACATACACTACACTACACTACACAAATCACACTCCCAGTAGAAACTTTTCCATCACTTTTGGGCCTTGAGAGAGTTGACCAACACACGCCTGCCACTATTCTTGCTGCTGCGGGTTGTTGTTGACTGCTAGCGGGGTTGTTTTTGGGGGGGTTTTGGGTTGTTTTTTGTTAAAGTTGTTTTATGGTGGTAAATGCGGGCCTGTTGCGGGTTGTTTTTTGGGTTACGGCTTTGTTGTTGTTGTTTAAAAATTTCCCAAAAGCTGCCTTTTTTTTTTTGTGTGAGTTTTTAAAATAGGGTTTTGGGAGTTAAGGTTTTTTTATTTTTTGGTGGGGTTTTTTTGTCTCTGTCTGTGTGTTTTTTGTCTGTTTTTTTTGGGCTGTCTCAATTCGGGTTTTTCTTTCTGTCTTCTCTGTCTGCCCTTTTCTGCCCGTCTGCTGTCTTTGTCTTTGGGGTTTTGTCTGTTGCGTTTTGTTTTTTCCCATATGTAATCGGGTTTTGCACTGATGCTTGGGTTTTCTCCCCATAAAAGGGGATTTTCCCCTAAAAATTTATTAAATTAAATTTCATAGTTCAGAAAATTCAGAGCTCTCTTCTCTCTCTCCCCTCCCCTCTCTCTCTCTCTCCCCTCTCTCTCTCCCCTTTTTTCTCCCCTCCCCTTTTTTTTTGACTTTTCGGATGGGGAAAATAAAACCGGGCCCCGTGGGCGAACGCACGCAAAGCTTTTGTGCACACTTTTTAAATCCTTTTCCCGTTTTTTCGTAAGAGTATCCAGTGTATGCCGGTGGGAAAAAGATGACAAAATTTTTAAAAAAACCCAACGGGGACTGGTTGTAAAAAGCAAAATGGGTGCTTATTCCATTATCCCCGATAAAAAAAGGATCAATAAATAAAAAACCACTAAGCAGCCCTCAAAAACCAAATTTTTCCCAAGCTGCTTTGATTTTTTTTTTCCCTTCATTATCTTTTTTTTTTTTTCCCGGGGTTTTCACACCCCTACAGCTTAAGGGCCCCAATATAAACTTTACTTTATTATTTCCATTTTCACGGGAAAGCAATGCAACATTCTCTCCAGACTTTTTAAAGATGGATTTTTTCTGTTTTTAGCTATGTTTTGTTCTTGCTTTTTTTTATCTTCGGTGAATGATCATTCTTTTAATTTTGATGAATTTATATTCAGTCTTTGACTTTTTCTTAAAAAAAATTTTTTTTAAATCTTGGGTTTTCATCTCTTTTTGGGCAACTGGTTCTGGCAAATTTTCAGCAATTTATCTTTTGGGCTTTGAGCATGGTCCCCAAAGTGTTTATTTAAAAAAAAAAAAAGTAAAAGATAAAAAGAAAAGAAAAGGGCTTGTACCCTACGGATTGCTCTTGCTTTCTACGCTAAGACCCCATGCATGCCCAGTTTTGACACAGATTTGGGACTGGCCTAGAAAAAAAACGATTTTTTTTGGGAAAAGCAGGGACCGGGGGGGGGGAAAGGAAGCTGGTTGCAAAACTTCAGTGTGCCCCCACGGTCCACGGGACTACGGGATAGGGAAAATGGGGGGTTAAACATTTAAAACAGAAAAGTGAAGGTGGTGGATTATTTTTTTTGCTCGAGGTTGTTTTAAAAAAAACCCACCCCAAAAAACCCCTTTAAATTTTTTAAGACACCCCAAAAAACTTTTTTCATTTTGTGAGTCAGGGGCTGGCCTGCCCCGCTATTTCCCTATTGCTGAGTATCCTGGCAGATGATCTAAGTCCCTTTTCAGACTTCATGAGCAAAACAAAACCCCTTTTGTGACGGGGGCCCAAACCCCACTACCCCATGTGGTGAAGAAAACGCATTTTTGTGTCCAAAAGGGGATTTTGGTCTTAAAGGGAGAGGCTAAACCCGGAAAATAAGAATTCTCCCTGGGCCGGGGGAAATTTTTTGCATTTTAAAAAAACCCAAAACAAAAACAGCAACAAAAGAAAAAAAACATAAAATTTGTTGGGGTGTTTTTTTTTTCCCCTTCCCATTTTGGGGGGCTCCCAAATTTGAAAAAACAGAAAACTAAAAAAATTTTTAAACCTTTTTTAAACCCAATTCCATCGTTTTTGGGAAAGCGCGGGGGAATAAATCAGTAAAGCAAAAAAATTGTCCGTTTGAATGTTGGGGAAATTCGGGCCCGCTTTTCCGTTCGCACCCCGATTTGGGGTTTTTTTCGGTAAACTTTTTTTTCCCCGTTCCCTCATTTGAGAGCTCTGGGGTTCACCAAATACAATTTTTTGCAAAATGCGCCCGGGGTTTTGTTCACCACAAAAGGACCCCGAAAACCCGATTTCGGGGATATTTGAAATTTATTTTTTCATTGCTGTCATTTGGGGGGGTCGTTTTTTCATGTGTGTTTTTTAAAAAAAAAAACCCACGATGTGCTAAGAAATTTTTTTTAAGAAAAAATGTAAATCACTTTTTAGACCGAGTTCGGGCCCGGGTTAAATTTTTGCCCCGATTTTTAAAAGGGAAAAAGGGGTTTCCATTAACGACCCCGGTCCGGGGAAGGGCAAAGAAAGAAACCCTATAGGTTTCTTGATAAGGTTGAGCGAAACGAGGACAGGGAAAGACTGCTTCCCTTTTTTTTCGGGTTTCCAAGTGTGCTCTCCACTTGTCACACATGAGGCTGGGAGCATGCAGTCACTCCAGCCCCTGTGTGCCCAATGCCAGTCATGGTGCCACCCGGGCTGCATCTCTTCTGTCCTTTTCCCTTGTTCCTCTTTTTCTTCTTTTTTTTTCCCTTGTTTTGTTTTTGTTGTTTTGTTTTTCTTTTTTCTTTTTCCCTTTTTTTTTTGAAAACCAAATTCTTCTTTTTTTTTTCTTTTTTTTTTCTTTTTTTCTTTTTTTCTTTTTCCCCCCCCCCCCGTTTTTTTTCTTTTTTTGTTTTTTGTTCTTGTTTTTTTGTTTCTTGTTTTTTTTTTGTTTTTAGTTTTTGGGGTTTTTGTTTTTTTTTTTCTTCTTCTTTTTTCTTCTTCTTCTTCCCTTTCTTTTTTCTTCTTCCCTTTTCTTCTTCTTTCTTCCCCAATTTCCCTTTTCGCAATTCTTTTTTCCTTCATCCGTGGCCCTCATCGACATCGAAAACATCAGAAAAAACTGTTTTTGTCTGTATAGGGGGGCCCCCAAGGTGGTTGCGCCTGCCGGGTTTTTTAATGGGGGAAAAAAAGGAACCAAGGGTAAAAAAGGGGGCCTAGGGGGGGGGAAAAAAAATTTCCTTTAAAATTTCCCCGGCCCCCGTGGGAAAAAAATTTTTTTGTTTTTTAAAAATGGGGTTTTTTCTTGGTTTTAAAAAAAATTTGAAAAGGAAAGGGGGACAAAAAAAAAAAGGACACCAAAAAAAAGACAAAGGACCAGGGGAAGGGTTTGACGGGAAAAGAAAAGCCCAAAAGGCCCCCCAGAGCCCCCAAAAAAAAAAGGAAGGGGTAGAAAAAGGGGGAAAGGGAAATTTTTCCCTTACCCCCCCAAAGAGAATTTTTCCAGAAAAGGGGGATGGGGGGAAAATTTTTGCTGTTTTTTTTAAATTTTTTAAAAAGGGGGGAAACCAGGCCTCCAAAACCCGAAAAAGGGAAAATTTTTAATTTTTAAATTTAAAAAAAAACAGATTTTTTTAAAAGGTAAAATTGGGGATGGTTTTCTTTTTTCCTAGGGGAAGACGGCCCCCAAAAGGAAAAGGGCGCCACCCTTTTTTTTTCTTCGGGAATTTCTGTCTTCGGGGGAAGTTTTCTCCCTTTCAGTTTTGTTTTTTTTGAAAGTTTTTTTTGGCCAGCGAAAACCCTTCGTTGCCGTGGTTTTCTTTTTGGTCGCTAATTTTTAAATGTTACCCCGGCCCCCACAAGAGTAGCGCCCCCCATTTTTCCTGTTTTCGTGTGTATTTTTTCTTTTGGGGGTCCCTTTTTTCTTGAAAAATTTTTTTTCGGAAAAAAACTGTTTTATTGCCAGGGGTTTTCTGCATGCATAAAATGGTGTTCCCAGGGGGACATCATCTAAAAATACTAGCACGCGGGACCAAAACCCAAAGGCCAAAAGGGAAAAAGGGGGAAATTTTTGGGGCTCAAACCCGGATTAAAAACCCGCCCCCTTTCCTTGCTTTTGGAGGAGAAAGCCGGGACAGGCCCAGGCAGGCAGGCAGGCAGGCAGACGGGAACTAGGGCGGGCAGGCGGGCAGGGCAGGACAGGAAGGCCAGGCAGGAAAGGGGAACAGGCAGGCAGGCGGGGGCAGGCAGACAGACGGACAGGCAGGCAGGAAACATGAAGGGGTTAAGGTCGACAGTTTAAAAACCCCACCGCCATTTACACACAACAACACACAACACACACAAAAAACACAAAACCCACACAAAAAACACACAAAACACACTTACACAAAAAACACAACACACAAAATAAAAAAACACAAAACCCCAAGCACAACACACCCCAAATATACAACACACACCACCCACACCACATCCCCCCCCAAAAACCAAACAAAAAATACAACAAAAACCCCCACACCCCAACACCCCCCCACCCCACACCCCCAAAAAAAAACACAAAACAAAACCACCACCAACCCCACCCACCCACCAAAACAAAAACTCACACACCAACACGTAATACACACACCCCAAAAACACAAAAACCACACACAAAACACACACACACCCAACCCCCCACCCCCAAAAAACCACCCCCAAAACCAAAACCAAAACCTCCACACAAAAACAACAAAAAACCCCCCCCGGGAAAAAAAGGAACCAAAAAAAGCACCAACCCAAAAAACCAAAACCACAAAAAACCACCCCCAAAACACCCCCAAACCAAAAAACCCAAACACACACAAAACCCACCCCCCCAAACACAAAAACCACCCCCCCCCAAAAACCAAAACAGAAAGGAAAATCAACCCCAAAAGAAAATCCATAAAATAATTTTAAAAAAACCCCCCCTTTTTTATTTAAACCAAAAATAAATTTGTTCAGCGGCCTAGGGAATGGGGCCCAGTTTTCGGGGGGGAAACAAGCCCAAAATTTCCCGCCCATTAAGGGCGGCATTCGGGGGGGAAAAAAGCTTTTAAAAAATGGCCCCGGCACGGCCCCCTTTGTCCAAAAAAAAGGTTTGGAAGGGGTTTAAAAAAGGACCCCCCCGGGGTTCCAAAGCCGTTGGAATTTACCCCCGCCCAAACAGGGGGCGGGGGGTCCCTGGTAACCAATCCCACAGGCAAATTTACTGTTTTGATCCCCCCCTCTAATCGGTTTTTGCTTCCAATCCAACCCCCATTTTCAAACCTTTGGTTTCTCCCGGTAAAGGCCCCCCCAATTTCCCAAAACCTTAAGGTCCTTAATTCGGGGCTAAAAAACCCCTTTTTCCCAGGTTTTTCCCTTCTATAGCCAATTTAAAACACCCCATCCTTCCCTCCTTGTTTCCTTTTGTTGGGGGGTTTGGAATTTTTGTGGGTGTTGGGGTTGTTGGGGGTGGGGGGTTTGTGTTGGGGTGTGTGTTTTGGGTTGGGGGGGGGTTTTGGGGTGGGAACGGCTTCCCGCCCAGGTTTAAATCTGGACAAGAAAGGGGTTTGGGGTTGAAAGTTAATAAAACGGTTCATTTTTTTTTTAAAAAGGGGGAATTTCACCAAAAAATTCCCAAAATTTTTTAATTTTTATTAAAATTTTTAAACCCCCACCCAAAAATCACAAAACTCAGCCCGGTCCAAAAACCAAACCCAAATAAAATCACAAACCCCTTGCCGCACCAAGCCCACGAACCACACACCCCCCAAAAACCACCACTTTAGAAACATTCGCACAAATTGTTTTTGGCCTGACCCAAAATTTTTTATAGCTTTGTTAAAAGGGAAAGATTTAAATTTAAAAATTTAATACTCAGTCTATAAAAGATATTGAGCACAAAAAAAAAATTAATAAAAACACCCGCAGGGCTTTTTTATAACAAAAAACCAAATTGTAATGGGAAATTGTATGAAAAAGATAAATCCCATTTAAAAACTAATACTCTTTTTATAAAAATACTAAAAACCGGGTTTTAAAATAAAAAAAGGGTGGGGCAAACCTTCCCCCAAAGCTGTTGGGTTGTCCTTCGGAGGGAGCTATAAACCGGGGCCCCCCGTGTGGAACCCCCACGCAGAACATCCTGCGCACACTTTAAATCCTTTTCCCGCTTTTCTAAGAGTGGGGCCATTTTTTTCCCTTTGGGAAAAAAAGGGCAAAAATTTAAAAAAAACCGATACACACGGGGAGGGATGAAAAAAAAAAAAAAAACACTTTAAGGTTTTTTCCCCATTATCATCGATATAAAAGAATAAATAAATAATAAAAAAAAAAAAAAAAACCTTTTAAAAACCCCATAAAAAAAATGTAGCTTTTTCCCCCTTTTGGCCGGGTTTCCCCAAACCCAAACCCCCCCCCCAATTTTTTTTTTTTTTTTTAAAAAAAAAAACCCCCCCCCGGGGGTTGGGGGAAAAAAATTTTTAAATTTAAAAAAAAATTTTAAAAAAAAAAATTTTTTTTTTTTTTGGGAAACCCTTTTTTTAAAAATTTTTTTTAAAAAAAAAAAAAAAACCCCCCCCCCTTTTTTTTTTTAAAAAAAAAAAAATTTTTTTTAAAAAAATTTTTAAAAAAAAAAAAATTTTAAAAAAACCCCCAAAAAAATTTTAAAAAAAAAAAAAAAAAAAATTGGGGGGGAAAAAAAGGGGGAGAAGGGGAAAAAAAAAGGGGGGGGGGAGGAGAGAGAGGGAAAAAAAGGGGGGGAGAGAGAAGAGAAAAGAAAAAAAAAAAGAAGGGGGGGAAAAAAAAAAAAAAGAAAGGGGGGTTTAAAAATTTTTTAAAAAAGGGGGGGTTTTTTTTTGGGTTTTTGGGTTTTTTTTTTTGTTTTTTTTTTTTTTTTTTAAAAAATTTTTTCCCTTTTTTTTTCCTTTTTCTTTTTCTTTTTCTTTTTCTTTTTCAAAATTTTTTTTTTTTTTTTCCTTTCCTTTTTTTTTCCCCCCCCCCAAATTTTTTTTTCCCCCCCCCCTTTTAAAAAACCCCCCCCCCCTTTTTCCTTTTTTTTTCCCTTTTTTTGGGGGCCCTTTTTTTTTAAAAAATTTTTTTTTTCCCTTTTTTCCCTCCCAAAAATTTTTTAATTTTTTTTTTGTTTTATCGATTGTCCTTTTATTTTACCCTTTTCCCTTTTTTTTTGGGGTTTTTGCCAAATTTTTATTTGGGGTTTTTTTGTTAACGCCATTGTCATAGCTTTTTTTTTTTAAATTTTTCCTTTTTTTATTGGTTTTTTTTTTTTTTAAAAATTTTTATGCTATTGTTATGCTATTTTTTTTTTTTACCCTTTTTTAAATTTTTTCCCCCTTTTTCAAATTTTTTTTATCCCTTTTTTTTTTTAAAATTTTTTATTTTTTTTTTTTTTTTTATTTCCCCCCTTTTTTTTTTTTTTTAAAATTTTTTTCCCTTTTTTTTTTTTTTTTTTTACCTTTTTCCAAAATTTTTTTTTCCCTTTTTTTTTTTTTTTTTAAAAATTTTTTTTTAAAGCTTTTTTCCCCTTTTTTCTTTTTTTTTTTTTTTTTTTTTTTTTTTTTTTTTTTTTTTTTTCCCCCCCCCATGGGGTTTTTTTGTTGTCATTGCTTTTTTTCCTTTTTTTTCCCCCCCCCCCCTTTTTTTTTTTTTACCCCCCCAAAAAAAAAAAAAAAAAATTTAAAATTTTTTCCCCCCTTTTTTTTTAAACCCCCAAATTTTTTTTTTTTTTTTTTTTCCCCCCAAAAAAAAAAAGGGGGGGTTTTTTTATTATTTTCCCCGGTTTTTTTGGGGGGTTTTTATTTGGGGGGAAAAAAAAATTTTTTTTTTTTTTTGGGGTTTTTTGGTTTTGGGGGTTGGTTTTTTTTTTTTTTTTTAAAAAAAAGGGGGTTTAAAAAAAATTTTTTTTTTTTTTTTAAAAAAAATTTTTTTTTTATGATGATGGGGGGGGAAAAAAAAAAAAAAAAGGGGGGGGGGGGGGGGGGGGGGGTTTTTTGGGGGGGGGGGGGGGGGGTTTTTTTTTTTTTTTTTTTTGGGGGGGTGTGGGGTTTGGGGGAAAAAATTAATTTTTAAAAAAGGGGGGGGCCCCAAAGGGGGGGGGGCCCCCCTTTTTTTTTTTAAAAAAAAGGGGGCCCCCCCCCCTTTTTTAAAACCCCCCCCCAAAAAGGGGGAGGGGGGGGTGGTGGTGGGGGGGGGGGGGGGAAAATTTTTTTTTTTTAAAAAAGGGGGGGCCCCGTGGGTTTTGGGCCGGCCCCCCGGTTTCTTTTCCCCCCCCAAAAAAAAAAAGGGGGGGGGGGAAAAAAATTTTCCCCTTAAACCCCCCCCTTTTTTTGGGGGGGGGGGGGAAAAGGGGAAAAAAAAAATTTAAACCCCCCCCGGGTTTTTTAAAAAAAAGGGGGGGGGTTTTTTTTTTTTTTTGGGGGGAAAAAACCCCCGGGGTTTTTTTAAAAAAAAAAATTAAATTTTTTCCCTTTTTTTTTTTTTAATTTTTTTTTTAAAAAAAAAATTTTTAAAAAAATTTTTTTAAAAAAATTTTAAAAAAAAAAAATTAAATTTTTTTTTTTTTTGGGGGAAAAAATTTTTTTTTTTTTAAAAAATTTTTCCTTTTTAATTAAATTTTTTTTTTTTCCCCCCCCAAAATTTTTTTTAAAAAAAAATTTTTTTTTTTTTAAAAAATTTTTTTTTTTTTTTTTTTGGGGTTTTTTTGGGGGGAAATTTTTTTTTCAAAAAAAAATTTTTTTTTTGGGTTTCCCCCCCAAAAAAAAAACCCAAAAAAAGGGGGAAAAAAACCCCGGGTTCCAAAAAAAAAATTTGGTTGGGAAAAAACCCCTTTTTAAAAAAAAAGTTTTAAAAAGGGTTTAAAAAAGGTTTAAAATTCCCCGGCCCCTTTTGGGGAAAGGGGGAAAAATTTTTTTGGGGGGGGGGGGCCCCGGGAAACCAAAATTTAAAAAAATTAAAAACCCCCCCGGTTTTCCCCCCGGGGGGCATTTTCCCGGGGGGTTTGGGGGGGTTGGGGGGGTTTTTCCCCAAATTTTTTTGGGGGAAAAAAAAAAAAAAAAAAAAATTTTAAATTTTTAAAAGATTTTTTTTTTTTAAAAAAAAACCCCCCCCCCCAAA
>CM054138.1:81215017-81225017 GCA_028751875.1 Rapana venosa | reverse complement strand
ATGCTGGGTATGTTCGTGTTTCCGTAACCCACCGAACGCTGACATGGGATCTTTAACGTACATGTTCTGATCTTGTGCGTATGTATATACACGAAGGGAATTATAGGCACTGGCAGGCCTGCACTTGAAGTTGACCTGGGAGATCGTAAAGATCTCCACCCTTAATTCACCAGACGCCGCCGAGATTCGAACCCACGACTTCATGGACCCATGGGGTTGTAGTCGAACGGTCTTAACCACTCGGCTATAGCGTCCATTGTAGAACATTTGAGTTGCAATGCCTCACCTCGATGTCAACACAGGTCTTGGCTTACACAGTCATACACACACCTTTTTTTTTGATATATATATATATAATATATATTTATTAATATATATATAATATATAATATATATATATATAATTTTTATATATTCCTTGTGTGCTTTAATTTTTATTTGTGCTATTCTTTATATCCATTTATTTACGCGTTCATCTAGTGCGCATAATATTATTTTTATACTTATTTACTGATATCTATTTATTTATCAAGAAGCTGAGGTCTCTGATGCCTCACTCCCCTACGACCCATTTTTTTTTTTTTCATTTTTTTTTTATTTATTCTTTTATATTGAGGATAATGGAATAAGCACTCGTGTGCTTTTTTACATTCAGTCCCCGTGTGTATGCGGTTTTGTAAATTTTGTCATCTGTTTCCACCGGCACCCAATGGCCTACTCTTCCGAAAAGCGGAACCACATAGGTTATGTGACACCTTGACCTTTTCTTCTACCTATTTATTGATCATCATTTCTCTAGTCATGTTTGTGCCTCTAGTCTCTCAGTCATTCGCTTTTGTCTATTTGTTGATGCAGCCAGTATGTTGGTGTGTGTGTGTGTGTGTGTGGTTGTGTGTGTGTGTGTGTGTGTGTGTGTGTGTGTGTGGTGTGTGTGTGTGTGTGTTTTCCTTTTTATGCGTCTATTTTTTTAAAGCGATTTCTGAAACTATTCTTTTATTTGTTTGTTCTTTTTTTTCATTCAGTTTTTGATCTTTTTTCTTTTAAAAATAAAGCGGGGCCAACCCAACACCTATCGCAAAAGCAAAAAATTTTCTACCCCCGCCGGGGCCCCCCGCCGCCGCCCCCCCCAACCACCAAAAACCAACTACCACCGCTACTACCAAACAAACCCCCAAACGGAAAAGCGGGGACAAACAAACGGGACTCCTCACAATCCCCCGGGTTAAACATCATAAAAACAGGGGTTTCAAATCCATCGTTTCCCTCAAAATTAAGGAACCCAACTACCTTACCCTCCCCCCCTTCCCCCCTCCTACTATTTCTACAAACTACTTCTACTTCCCTACTACCCCTTTTTATTTTTTCCTACTCTCCCTTACTCCAAACAAATCCACCCTATTTTCTATTTCCCTATTTACTCCACCCCCTTTACAAAACGCCCCTTCCAAACCCCTGCTGTGCTGCTAACAAATATTTACTACTCTATACTATACTACTAACTACCCCTACTATTGCTGCTCCCTTACTACAACTACAACTTTTTCTCTTACCCCAATTTCGGCGCTGCGGGCGGTGATATTTCTACAACTACTAAAACCCAATTACTACTACTACTACTAAATTTACTGCGCTGCTGCTGCGCTGCGTTGCTGCTGCTGCTGCTGCTACAAATTCTATTGCTGCTACTGCCCCTCCCCGTGCGGCAAACGCTGCTACTACTACTACTGTGCTGCTCTACTGCTGCTACTACATTTGCAAACTGCACTGCTGCTGCTAAAAATTTTTTATGCTGCTGTTGTTTACACACAAATGCGCTGCTGTTTCCTCCCCGCTGCTACTGCTGCTGCTACTGCTGCAACTACTAAAAACTGCTGCTGCTGTTTACTGCTGCTCTACTACTACTAAGTTTACGGGCTGCGTTTAACCACAAACTACTGCTTTTTTTAAACATACTACTGTTTGTGCTGCTTTTGCCCCCTGCACTGCTGTGTACTGCTGCTCTACTCTGCTGAAAATACTATTCTGTTGCGGCTGCGTTTGCTCCCAGTAACAATACAACAATACAAAAAAAGAAAATTGATGATGATGATCCCACAACAACAACAAAAATTAATTTTTAAACTATTTTTTACATAGTTTCTACCTCTCTTTTGGGAAAAATGTGAAAAAGGGGTTTTTTGTGTGTGTTTTCTTAAATTTTTTCGTCTGTTCACTTAATGTTTTAAAAAAAGGGGGGTGTGTGTGTGTGTGTGTGGTGTGTGTGTGTTGGTGGGTGTTTGTGGGGTGTTGCGTGCGTGCGTGTGTGTGTGGGGGTTTGGTTTTTTGTGGTGTTGTGTGTTGTGTGTTTGTGGTGCGTGTTTGTGGGGTGCGGGGGTTTTTTTTTGTGTGTGTTTTGGTGTGTGTTGGGCGTGTGTTGGGGGCGTTTTGTGTTTTGTGTGTGTGTGTGTTTGTGTGTGTGTGTGTTTTTTTGGGGTTTTTTTTGTGTGCTTGCGCGTGTGTAGGGTTTTGTGTGTGTTGGGGTGGTGCTTTTTGGGGACAGGAAGCCGCCGGGGACACGGGGGGGGGGGGGGGGGCCTTCGTCACTGAGTCAGCTGCGGGCCGCCATGCTTCTCTGCCTGTGTCACCCGAAATTCCAAACATCTCCCCCTTTCCCCCCCTTTCTTCTGTCCTCTTCCATCTTTTAAAATACCCCAGCTCTTGTGCCCCCCCCCTCCCCTACCCCCCCCTTTTTTTTTTTTTACTTACCCTCACGCCTTTACCTGTCCAGCCTCTCCTCTCTCTCCCCCTCCCCTCTCCTTCTCTCCCCTCTCTCCCCCTCTCCCCTCTCTCTCTCTTCAGTTTCCTTCTTTTCCCCCCAAACTCCCACCTCACCACTTTTTTACCCCCACTCTCAGCTCTTCACCCACCCCTTACCCTTTGGGACCTTTGGGGGCCCCACTAAGATTTTGCAACCACCCTTCCCTCCACCCCCCGCGGTCCTCGTTTTCCCGGGTAAAATTTTCTTTCCCCCTTAAAGGGCCAGTCCACTTTGAGTTTTTTTCCCCATCGTTTTCTCTGTCTGCCTTTTTCGTCTCCTCCTTGAAACTGCCCTGTAGTGTGGGACAGTTTTTGGCCAGTCCAAAAGGTTTCACCATCTTCGGCCCAAAAGTATTATAGGGCACCGTTTTTGTGACGTAAAAATCAAAAGCCCTTTGGCGGGTGTCAGTTTTAACAAAAACTGTCTACCCGTGGTCAATGCACAAGATGTCGAGTTTTAGTTTAAAAAATTTGGAAAATTTAAAAGGACGGGCGCGGGCCCTTTTACGGGAATCTTCAACCCTGTGGATGAGATTAAAAAACCGAGGCCCCCGTGGGGAAAATGAATGGGGACATTTTACGAAACCACGTTAAACTTGTTCCGTTTTTTTTTTTTTGCTTCTTTTTTTTTAAGATTCGGACATCGTGTGGCGGTGGAACTGATGAGAAAATTCATAAAATGGCATTCGCAAGGGGACTGGATGTAAAATAGCCACAATGAATGCTCATTCCATTATCTTCGAAATACATGATCTGTATCATGGAATTAAAGCGCACACCAAAAACCTAGAAATATTTTTACCCAATAGTCAGTTTGGACTGAGTACAGTGGGATTGTGTGTGTGTGTGGGGGGGGGGTGTGAGTTTGAATCTGGAGGTGAGACCAGAAAAAGCTGCTTGAGCCTAGCTGGGGTGTGTACAGGGTGAGGCAGACCCTATCTGAATCTGCACAAGACCTTGCCTCCCCCTCCTACCCCCTCCGATCTCTCTCAACCAAAAATGCATTCAAAATACTCGACATATGCTTCTGCTGAGAAAATATAATCTATTTTTATTTGTAGTATTTTCAGTGCTTTGAACCTTTGATTAAAATTTCTCTTGAAGCCTGAAATATTGGATTATCTATAATATTTTTTTTTCTTTAAAACCCTTTGCGGTGTGTGTGTGTGTGTGTGTGTGTGATATATTTGGGGGGGTTTTCGGGGAAGGGGAGTCTTTGTTCTTTGTTGTTGTTTAGAAATGTGTGACTTTGCTTACCAAGGCACTGCCGTTGGTTGCTTATACATAACAATAATACACTATATTGTAACAAAACACAAAGAAACCAGAGACACACAAGTAGTGCACCAAATGCACCGTTAGGTGGCGATAGTGGTGACGAGGTTAGTATCATCACTTTTTTGACTTTTTCATGATGGGGATTGAATGAAAAAAGTCTTTGTAACTTGATCTTTGACTCTCGTGAAATAAAATTGCGTTTTCCTTTGCGTTTGACTACATCTTCAAAGACGTTGTGCGTGTGGAAACACACCGCCAGAGAAAAATGACCTCGTTGTTACAAATGTGAACTTGCGCTTTCAACTAACAACAAACCTGCACTAAACATCTTTTCGTTGTACGATTTTTAAATGATTATAAATGAAATTAAATAATTGCCTGAATTTTGATAAATGTGTGTTTTCAACTAACAGACCCCCACCACCACCACCAAAAAAAGAGAGCAAAAACACCACTGGTGCATAAAGTTATTTCATTGTACGATTTTGAAATTATTGGAAATATAATATAAATGAGGGAAATACCTGTTTTCTTCATTGTTCTTCAGCCCTGCTTTTTGTTCTATAATTCTAGGTAAATATTGACAGAAGAATGTGACATGCTATTCAACTTTCTGAAAGTAACCCATACTCGTAGACCATTGGACAGAAAGAGTCAAATGCAACAGTGAAGTATATCGAAAATCTTGTCTCCCTTCTACCACTGTCCTCTGGAACTCTCTGCCAGATGCTGTTAAAACTAGCAACTCCCTGAGTGCTCTCCAACATGACCTGTCTGCTGATGACGCTGTTGTACCCCCTCCTTATTACCTTGGGGACAGACAGGAACAGATCATCCATTGTCGCCTGCGCCTTGGAATGAGTGATCTGAATTCTGATATGTGTAAAAGAAAGTTAATTGAAGATCCCCACTGCGCGTGTGGTCATGGAAACGAAACAGCAGAACAGTATCTGTTGTCCTGTCCCCGCTACAGCCCAGTAGGTGAAAGTACTATTTTACAGCTTTCTACAATTTATGTCCAAGTTCATTTTCTCTTAAAAGGGAGTAGCTGATTTCTCAGTAGATACAAATGTATTGATATTTCACACTGTTCACAAATGTATTTCAAACTCACATCACTCCTGAATGAACTATCCAAAGGTAAAACGTTATCTTGATGCCTTTGACTAAAAAGCCTTTGAAAAATATTGGTTTGGGACAGTTAATGAATTTTTTGGGAAAATTACTTAGACTTTTTAGTAATAACTAGTGCAAAAAAGGGGCCCATAAGCTTTATGAAAGATCGATTCCCCCCCGATTTTTCTTTTGTTTTCTTTTTTAGTTTTTTAATCTTTGTTTTAAAATTTTTGTCGCTTTTTTTTGGTTGTTTGTTCCCTTTTTAAAACTAAAAAAAACCCCTTTTCTCAAACCCTTTTTTTCTTTCGAATTTTTTTTAAACAATAACATACGGGAAAGGGAAAAAGGTTTTAAACCTGTATTACTAAAAAATGATGTTTGGAAAACTAGTTTTCTTTGTTTTTACTCGATTTTATTATACTCATTACCCTTCCAAACTAATTATTTTAAAAAAAATATTTTTTTGAGCATGCGTAAGCTTTTCCTTTTTATTTTCCTCAAAACGTGTATGTAAAAAGACTTTTTTTTAAAATTTAAAGATATTTTTCAAACCAAGAAAAAAACCTGTTTAACTGTGTTGTTATACCCACACACACACACACAGAATATTTTTTGGGACAGGGGTGTGTGGGGTGCGTGCGTGGTACGTTTTGTGTGTGTGTGGTGTGTGGTGGGTGGTGGTTGTGTGGGTGTGTGTTTGTTGTGGGGGTGTGTGTGTGGGGTGTGTCCCTTTGCGGTTTTAAAACACCCAAAAAAATTTAAACCAAAAACCCCAGATTGGTTCTAAAAGGGTGCTGAAAACCTGCAACTCCTATTACTTTTGTATCAAAATAATTTCTTGTTTGAGAAACTAATAGTTTTTGGAATTTGAAGAGAAAAACTCTTTTTGGGAATGTTTTTCACAAGGGGGAAAAAACAAAACATCCCATGGCCTACAGTTTCCCTTCTTTTTTTTGAGGGATACAGGTTTAAAACTTTAAGACTTTCCTTTTCTTATCTCCCCCCCCCCCTTCCCTCCCGCCCCCTTCCCAATGATTTTTAGAAAAAAGGGAAAATTTTTGAAAAGCACATGATTCCATGACATCAATATCGTGGACAACAATTGGGGGGTTTTTATGGGCCCACATTTCGGGGGTTTTAAAAACCCTTTTAAAGGCAAAAAAATTACCAGGCAAAAGGAGTTATCCTTTCCTTTCTGTTTTTCTTTAATTTTTTCTTGCACAGTGAACGGCGGGGTTCCTCGGTGGGTTTGGTCAAACCCCCCCTTTTCACGGGGGAAACCCGGGGTTCAATTCCCCCGGGGATTTTTAAATTTTTTTTAAAATTTTTTAAATGTTTTCTGAAAACTTTAGACTGATGTTTGTCTGTGTTTTTAACCGGCTACTTTTTCAGTCTGTTTTTTGGGGGTTTTGGGTTGGGTTTTTTTTTTTTAAGTTTTGGTTTTCCCTATGCTTCGTTTACTGTGTTGGGACTACTCCCCTTTACCTTTTTTGCTTTCTTTATTTTTGGGCATGTGCGGGAAATAAAATAAAATTTTCTTTTTTCCCTCCTAAAACATCTACTTTACAATGTTCTGTCATACAGCGGAAATGCTTTGGGTTTTTGCCTTTAAAGCGGCCGACAAGCCCAAGCCCCACACCCCTATTTTCAAAGCAGGAAAATCATTATTAGCTTTTTTTAGGGAAAAAAAATTTAAAAAAAAAACAAACGGAAAATTTGGAAACCAAAAAGGGCAAAAATGGGACAAAAAAAGGAGGTGAAAAGGAAGAAAAGGAACAAAGCAGGGGAAAAAAGAGGGGGTTAGAAAAGGGGGAAAAATTTTTTTAGAAACCGGGAATTTCCACGGGGGTGGTTTGATTGTTTTAAAAGCCCCAGCGAGCAAACCCATTTAGGGGACGGAAACCATCAACCAGCCACCAGAAACTGTACGGTGCCCAAAAGGGGGGGAATGCTTTTTTAACGGACAGACTCCCTGAGAGAAAAAATAGAAGTTTAAAAAGGGATAAAAAAAGAAAATTTAAAAAAAGGGGGGGGAAAATTTTTTAAATCAGTATCTTTTCAATTTTTTATCTGCGAAAGGTTTTTGTTAAGTCCTGGGGTTATATAGGGGTCATATCCCCGCCTGTCCCCGGGGACCCCGGGGTTAAATTTCCCCGCCGGGGAGGGGGCCCTTTTTTTTTCCAGTTTTCTAAAAAACCTTTGGACTATTTGGCGTTTTTTTTGGTCACGTTTTCCTTTCCCCCTTAAAAAAAAAAAAATTTTTTTAAACTTTTTTCCCTTTTTCCCTTTTCCCCTTTTGTTTGATTTCTGACGACAAAAATTTAAAAAGCCCCAACTAGCCAGGGAAACCCTTTCCCCTTTAAAAAACTCACCCCCATAGGGAAAAAATTTAAGAGATCATTTTCCCCAAAATCAAACAAAGCTCTACAAACCCCCTAATTCGGGGACTATTTTTGCTGTAGGGAATAAAACCCGGGACATTGACGCTGAAACGAAGCGAATCCGGTCATTTGAAAAAAAAATGCCCATAGAAAACGCGGGGCTATACGGAGAGAACGAAAGAAAATAAAATTTGTCAAGAGCCCCAAAAAAAAGTTTGGCAGGTCCACAGGAACCCCTTTTTCCCATCGTAAAGGGAAGAAAAAGTGACATGGTTCGGCCACGTCACCCCCCACGACCTTCCCAAAAAAACATATTTCCCGGGAACCTCAAAGGGTGGCGAAAGGGGGAAAAGACAAAAACAAGTCATAAAAAGGAAAAAACATCAAGAATGGCCCCGGGAGAATGACCCCGGCACTACTGCCCCAGAGCCGAAAAACCGAGATGGATGGGGGAGGCTTACCACGGAAACGTTTTTTGGCCCTCCTCCAGGGACCGCCAAGGCCACGGGACTATGACTGATGACCCCTTTTGTTTTTTTCTGCTAATTTGGGTTTGGTTTTTGCTTGTTTTTTTATTTTTTGGTCGTGTTTCAGTTGGGATTTCCTTTCCCTTGGGGCGCACTGTGTTCCCATTAAAATTGTTAGTCTGTTGTTTTTCTTTTTTTTTTTTTTGCAAGAACCAAAAATTTAATTTATATTTGGCCTCCAAAAATTAGATACCAGACAGATTTTACAGACAGGCAGACTAACAATAGACAGACGGGAGATAGACCCACACGGGATAGATAGAGGAATAGCAGATTTTTGAAAGCAAAAATTTTTAAATGTTGAATTTGGGTTTTTTTTCCCTAGAAAGGGCTTAGAGAAAAAAAGCAACGAAAGGGTTTTATTCCATATACCTCGGGAAAAAAAAAAAATTGCCTTTTTTTCCGACTTGATTTGATTTTGACAAAACCAACAAAAAAGACTGAAAGACAAATTTTTCTGTTTTTTGTGTATTTTGGGTTTTTTCTATTTTAATTTACCCACTGTTAAGGAAAAAAATAATAATGAGAAAATAATAATAAAAAATTAATAAAAATTAAAAATAATACATGGAATTTTTACGCCTATACTTGCAAAATCCAAATCAAAGTGTTTTCATTCATTTTAGCCTTTCACTTTGCAGCCATTTAAAATTTATTTTTTTTTACAAATTCAAATTGTAAAAAAAACACACACGCGGGGCGCGCCCCGCGCCACAACACCACACAAAAAACACACACACCACAACACACACACACGCACCACGCACGCACGCAGCACACGCTCACCCCAAAAAAAAAACCCCAAAAAATTTGTACACTCCGGCAGGGGATGGGGGGTTTGGTTGTTGGGGCAAGGACAGAAATGAGATGAAAAAAGAGGGGAGAATCTTGGGTTTGAAATAAATGTGCCCTTTGAGGCTGGATCTAAAAGCATCATAAGTGGGCTTTTGGTAAAGGGAAGAGAGAGGGATGTCATTCCAGATCAAAGGCCCAAACAGAGAAAGACTGTGGGGGACGGGTTGAATCAGGAAAAAAGGGCAAAAGGGTTCTGCACAAAAGCCGGAAGGGAACGAGAAGGGTGTACGGTAAAGACATTCACAGAGATGGGAAAGGTGTTTTTTGGTGGAGTTTTTTTTGTAACAGGGGGTACAAATCTTATATTTTACTCTCTGGGGCACGGGCAGCCAGGGGAGGTTCATAAGAAAGGAAAAAGGGTGTTTGGGATTTTTTTCTTTCTGGGACTAGCCGAGCGGCAGATTTTTGTATACATTGAAGAGGGTGGATAGATGATCCCGGGGCAGACCAGCCAAAAGGAATTGCAATAGTCCAGCCCGGAAGAAGAAGTTTGGGGACATTTTTTTGGATTTGAAAATCAGTGGACAGAAATTTTCGAATAAAATTAATGCCCGTAATTGATAGTAGAACAACGGGCGGGTTTTGGGGTTTAGGGATTTTTGCATGGAGAGGTTTGTCAAAACTACCCCCAAAATTTTTCAATGCAGGGGATAGAGGGACATTTTTATTTTTTTTCCCCATTTTTCCTTCACCTTCACCTGCCCTTTTTAAATTTTTTGTACAACCGGGTTGGAGCACCTAAAGTTTTTTTTTAACCATTTCCTCCACTCCTAGGGGTTTTTCAGTTTTCCGAAAAGGGGCTTCCGCCCACTTTTAGGCCAGCCCCTCTCCTAAATTTTGGTCTTCCCATCGTTTTTTTTTGTCCCCTTTTTCTTTATCCCCCCTTGTATTTTCCCGAAAGGACAACAGGGGAAAAACAAACTAATTTTTGTAGTCAGGAAACGCCCTCTGCCGACATAAAGCAGCTACCTTGTCCCCAAGGGGGGGTACCTCCCACAGGGTTTTGGGCTGAAGCCTTCAAAACCCATTCAAAATTGCCTAATTTTA
>CM054138.1:81200017-81207517 GCA_028751875.1 Rapana venosa | reverse complement strand
GTTCGATTCCCGTTCAAGGGTGATATTTTCCCCTGATTTTATCATCGTGCAGACTCCACTCTCCGCAAAAGTCCGGATGAGACTATAAAACCGAGGTCCCGTGTGCGAACGCACGCAGAAAATCTTGCGCACACGTTTAAAACCTGTTCCGCTTCTCGTAAGTGTAGGCCATTGTGTGCCGGTGGGAAAAAGATGAAAGAATTTACAAAACCGCATACACATGGGGGCTGGATATAAAAAAGTAAATTAAGTGCTTTTTCCATTACCCACGATGTAAAAAATTACATATATATATTATATTATATATTTTATATTATATATATATATATAATATATTATATAATATATATACATACATATTATCCATTAAAAATTTTTTAACTTGCACAGTATGGCTTACTTTTCCAACCAAAAGGCAGAGGGGATATGACATTGAGCAAGGTTGTTGTTGTTGTTTTTTTGATTTTATTCTTTTATAACGAGGATAATGGAATAAGCATTATGTGCTTTTTACATCTAGTCACCTGTGTATAGGGTTTTTTGAATTTTGTCATCTGTTCACACCGGCACACAGTGGCCTGCTCTTACGAAAAGCGGAACAGGATTTAACGTGTGGCAAGATGTTCTGCGTGCGTTCGCACACGGGGCCTCGGTTTATAGTCTCATCCGAAGGACTTTTGGGGAGAGTGGAGTCTGCCTGATGTTTAACTCCAGGAGAAAATATCCCCTTGAACGGAATCGAACCCGGGGTTGTCAGATTGCGATCGCAATGTTCTAACCACTAGGTTTATCCCGTCCCCCATGCACACTACCCCCATTCTACTTATGTTCAACCACAGGGAAGAGGTGTAAGATCTAATTCGAAGTACTTTGGGAAGGGGGGGGGTGGGGAGGAGGAGGGGGGGGGGGAGCAGAGACGGTATTGATGTTAACTCCTGAATGGAAGCTGAGTGGTGGGTCAACCATGTGACATCAGATGGGAAGCACAAAGCTCTAGCCACAAGCCATCTCCACTTATCCACTCACACACCCTGACCTCCCATCCCAACACATTTTCATGTAACATATAGAGAGGGGGGAAAATGTTAGTAAGAAACATGATTCACGATGACTAAACAAACATGGAATTGGATTGTGGGTGTAATAGCAGTCAGGGGACAAAACTCTTTCTTACATATAAAATCAACCATGCATAGGATTATCCTTTCTTTCTTGTATATCTTCAATATTTACCCAAATGCACATTGCAACAGGTCCTCGGTGTAAGTGGTCAGTATCCCCGCCTGTCACGGGAGACCGGGTTCAATTCCCCGCCGGGGAGAGGATATTTTTTTATGTTTTTTCTGATTTCTGTCACGTTTCCGTCTTTTTTGTTTGTTTTTGTTTGGGTTTTTCCCTTTCGCTCAGCTCCTGTGTTGCATTACTATCTTTAGTCTGTTTTTCTTTTTAAAGTACAGAAAATCAATACATATTTGACCTCCTGGAAAATAGATAGCCAGACAGGCAGACAAACATATAGACAAAACAGGGAGATAGACAACTTGATATATAGATTGAGATAACAAGACATTGTAGCAAAATGTTAATGACGAAGTTGGTTTTTGGTTTATAAATAGATGACTTCAAGGGAAAAAGGAAAAGCTGGCAAAATTCAATATGCCATCTGGAAAAAAAATTAACTTCGATTTTGACTTTGATTTGACTTTGAAAAATGACAAATAGGGACTGCAAGACAAATCAAATTTTTTTTAATGTATATTGTGTGTTTCGTATTTCTATGTAATAAACCAGCAGTAGTATGTCAGAAATTCCCTCTACCTTCTCTGGTCCTGTAATCTAGTAGACCGTTGGGAACCACTGAAGATTTTTTAAAACCAGTTTCCTCAAACCCCTAGCCGTTTTCAGCTTTCCGTAGCATTCGTTCCCTTCCACTCAAGGCCAGTCCACTCTCTGATTTTGTCTTCCCATCATTTGCCGTTTCTGCCTCTTTATCTCCCTCCTTGTTCTTTTCCCCTATGGGACAACAGGAAAAAACAAACTAACTTGGTGTAAGGAACGTCTCTGTCGACATCATGCAGCTACCTTGTCATCAGATGGGGTGGGACAGCCAGCCTGGTGGCTGAATCTATACAGGGTCATCTGACGATGGGTTGCATGAGACCAAGGGTTAGAATCTCCTTGACGGATCTGTTCACAGGGATTTTTTTTATCTGGAGTTGATTTTGGCTTTTTCTTTTTTTAACCAGACTTCCAATATAGAATTAGGCTGCACAGGTAATATTTTGGGGGGTCACGTTAGTATCTTCTATAAGTTCGAGTGGAAAAAAAAATTTTGGGTGATTTCACAGATTCTTTTAGCATGAAAAATGGATTGTGCACTTGTTTTGGGGATTGGGACATAGAGCAATACCAGGTAGTCACGAGGAAGTTGGAAATAACCCTCAAAAGAGGTTTGCCTGTATGCCTACAGCGTTGACCCTGCGCATGCGTATTGTGGTAAGGGAAGCTAGCAGATGACACATGAAATGAGGGGTGTACAGTGTTCGCTGAAAAATTAAAAAATTTTTAAACTACCAAATTTGTTCAAAATCACATGAGTTTTGAGTCAGAGGCTGGCCTTCACAAAAAGTGGTTTTATTTCTGTTAAAATTCCTTAGTACGTGCGGTATGATATAAGATTCATATAGAAAAAACAGAAGGAAAATGAGTGATTTTTTAATACCGGCGTGCAGCCATAGAAGAGAATATCAAACAGCCCATATGAGTTATCCTTTCTTTCTATATAATTTGTTAATATGTACCTGAAAGCACTGGGTAACATGTCTCGTGTAGTATAGTGGTCAGTATCCCCGCTTTTCACGCGGGGACCGGGGTTCAATTCCCGCCGGGGAGAGGACTATTTTTTCGTGTTTTTTTCTCAAAACATGGACTGATGATGCGTTTTCTGTTTTCTGTCACATTTTTCGTCTTGTTCATGTGTCTTTGTTGTTTGTTGTTGGCTTGTTGTTCTCCCCAGCATCCCCATGGGGAAGAAGGCTCTGGAGTTGACTTTGGTCTTGTGTGTGTGTGTGTGTGTGTGTGTGTGTGTGTGTGTTGTGTGTGTTGTGTGTGTGTTTGCATAGAGTACCTGTAGATAAGTATTGATATTGAATAAACACCTCCACAGAAAACAGAAAACAGAAAATTGAAAATGCACCAACTGCTATGTGCCCCTGTGGAAGAAGAACAGGATACGGCCCACATCCTACAAGACTGCAGGACTCTCCAGACGCTAAGGCTGGAATGTGGCCTGAGCCCACGCTCTTGGAGCAGAAACTGTACGGCACGGTGGATGACCTGCAGGCAACTGCTGAATTCCTCAGAAGATCTGGCCTCACAACATAACCCAGGCAACGCAAAGAAGAAAGAAGAAGTATTGATATGAATTATTATTAAATATTTCTTTGGTTTTTTTACTTGGCTAGGGCTGCGAGGTTCACCAATTGTCAGATTTTGGTAGACGTATGCACCAGTTATCTGTTGCTAGTCACATTCCAATTTGGGGATGATGTCTCACACTATCCTACCCCCCCCCCCCCCCTCTCTCTCTCTCTCTCTCTCCTCTCTCTCTCTCTCTCTCTCTCTCTCTCTCTCTCTCTCTCTTCATGGCGGTAAAAAGAGAGAGGAAAAATGTAAGAAACATGATTGACGATAACAACATAATCATGGGACATCGATTGTGGGTTGGAATAGCAATCAGGGGGCGTAACCCTTACATACAGTTACAAAATCAGCTAGAGCATAGGAGTTATCCTTTCCTACTGTTATCTTCAAGATTTACCTGTATGCTTACTGTGACACGTCCTCGTAGTATAGTGGTCAGTATCCCCGCCTGTCACGCGGGAGACCGGGGTTCAATTCCCCGCCGGGGAGGGATTTTTTTCAGTTTTCTCAAAACATTGACGTGATGTTGTGTTTCCTGCTTTCTTTCACGTTTTCTGTTTTTCGTTTTTTTCGTTTTTTCTTTTTTGTATTAGGCTGTTGGTTTGGTTTGGTTAGCTTGTTTTGTTATGTTTTATTTTGTTGTGTTTGATTTCAGGAGATATAACTGTCTGTCTGCTGCAAGGCGGGTAGCTTGGAGGAGGACAATCCATGGACTTTCAGTGTTTCTGCCAAGGAATCACTCCAGCGTCGCCTGGGTCTACCTCTGGCCCTCGTGCCAGAGTACCTTAAGTTGTAAGCACGCAGGCTGGCTGGTTTGGCAGCATCCGTGTGAGGGGCCCGAACCACTTGGTTCGTTGTTGTTCAATAGGGTTGTAGGACGGGTGTGGCTCCTACACGTCTTTGATCACCTCGTTTCTTATCTTATCTCTCCTGGTCTTGTTGGCGGCTTTCCTCAAGCACTTCATCTCACACGTTACCAGTTTCTGCTCCAGGGCTTTGTCAGGGGCCATGTCTGGCACTGGTAAGTGAGAGTTTGGCAGGAAGAATGGCTTTGCCTTGGTGCTCATAGGGATGTTAGGATGTGGCAGAAGTGGGGCAAGTTGATAGCTGACTGCGTTTGCTTTTTGACAGCGTGTTTCTATTTCTCTGTTCAGTTTTCATCTTCTGTGAATATATCTGCCTAATGTACTTGAATTCAGTCGTCAACTTAAGTTGGGTCCGTTGATGTTGATTTTGAGCTTTTCTGGAGTTCTACTGACTGTCATGGCTTAAGTCTTGCTTACTGATTTTCATGCCATAGGTTTCACAGCATGTATTGAGCTGGTCTGTGTGCTCTTGCCGCTTGTTTTTGTTATCATTGATCATGACTTGATCGTCATCAAACAGAAGTTCGTTAAGTGCCTCCAGGTCTGAGTTGGCTTCCTTTGTGATCTGGTCCATATATATGATGAAGAGCAGAGGGGAAAGGACGCAGCCCTGTAAACACCCAGACGTTACAGGGAACCAGTTGGAACGTCAACTTGGAGTGGCGAACTGCGCTCTTGCTGTCGTTGTATACAGCTCTGATATCATCAAAGAGCTGCCTCTTGATGTCATACTGCTCCAGGACCCTCCAGAGCACTTTTATTTAGCAAGTACGAAAATCAGTACATAATTATTTGACCTCCAAGGAAAAAAGATAGCAGACAGATGTACAGACAGGCAGACAACCATATAGACAGACAGGTAGATAGACAGACATGATAGATAGAAGTAACTAGACATTGTAGCTAAATGTTAATGATGAGTTGGGGTTTTTGTTCCTAGACAGATGGCTTGAAGAGAAAAAAACAAACAAATGCATGGGTATTTCATATACCGTCTGGACATTTTTTTAAATGACTTGGATTTTGCCCTTGACTTGACCTTCACACCTATCCATAGTCCCATGGACCATGATTGCACCAGTGAAGATTTTGCAGCCACCTTCCTTTACTCAAATTCACTTTGACAGATAACAAAAAAGACTGCAAGAGAAATCATTTTATGTATTATGTAGGGTTTTTTTTCTATGTAATAACACAGCAGTGTATCAGTATTCCTTTACTTCACCTGTCCTTAGTCTAGTACACCGTTGGCGCCCCACTGAAGATTTTTCAACCGTCTTCCTCCACTCCAAGCAGTTTCAGCTTTCCGTAGCTAGTCGTTCCATTCCATCAAGGCCAGTCCACTCTCTTGGGGGGGGGGGGGGGGTGTTATTACTTAGCTAGGGCTTCGATGTTCATCAAAGGTCAGAGTTTTGCAGACCTATGTGACCATTTACTCCTCCTGAGGTAGTGCATTCCGTGATGATGTCTCCCACTGTCCTAGCCCCCCCCCCCCCCCCCCCTCCCCAACCCCACCCACCCTTTCTCTGTCTCTCTTTCAATGTAGTAAAAGGAGAGGGGAAAATGTAAGTAACAAACATGATTCACGATGACTACAACATCATGGACATGGATTGTGGGTTGGAATATCAGTCAGGGGACGTAACCCTTGCATACAGTACAAAATCAGCTAATGCATAGGAGTTATCCTTTCCTACTGTACATCTTCAAGATTTACACTGTATGGTCACTGTGACATGTCCTCGGTAGTATAGTGGTCAGTATCCCCGCCTGTCACGCGGGAGACCGGGTTCAATTCCCCGCCGGGAGAGGGTTTTTTTTCAGTTGTCTCAAACATTGACGTGATGTGTTTCCTGTTTTCTTTCACGTTTCTGTATTTCTTTTTTTTTCTTTTTTGTATAGGCTGTTGGCTTGGTTTATTTAGCTTGTTTTGTTATATTTTGTTTTGTTGTGTTGATTTTAGGTTTTCCTTACGCTTCAGCTCACTGTGTTACATTACTATTCGTTAATCTGTTTGTCTTTTAAAATCAAATACATGGCTTATTTCATATACCGTCTGGAAAGTTGTTTTTGAAAATGACTTTGATTTCAACTTTGACTTGACTTTTAAACCTATCCCATAGCCCTATGGACAATGATGGCACCAATGAAGATTTTGCAACCAGCTTCCTCCACTCGACATCTTTTTGACAGACGACAAAACGACTTCAAGATAAATCATTTATGTATTGTGTAGTTTCTTATTTCTATGTCATACACAGCAGTATGTCAGTATTCCTTCACATTTACCTGTCTAATAGTCTAGTTTATACCGTTGCAGCATCACTGAAGAGGTTTTCAACCAGGTTCCTCCTCGTCGTGGCTTTCAGCTTTCCGTAGCAAGTCGTTCCATTCACTCAAGGCCATTCCACTCTCTGATGTCTATCCATCGTTTTCTCTGTCTGCCTCTTCGTCTCCCTCCTTATACTGTTCCCTGTAGGACAGACAGAGAGAGAAAACAAGCTAACTTTGTGGTCAGGAAACGTCTCTGCCGACATCATGCGGCTACCTTGTCATCAGATGGTGGACATCCAGCCTGTGGCTGAAGCTTCACACTGGTCATCTGAGGATAGGTCTGCATGAGACCACGGGTTCCAATCTCTCCTGAGGTGTCCCTTCACAGGGATTTTTTCCTCTGGAGTTGACTTTGTTGTTTTGCCAGTGTGTTACTTAGTTCTTCACTTTCACGTCCTTCCACCAAAAGTGATTTTAGACGGTTAAGTGTGTGTGTGTTTATGCATATAATATGTGTACACGTGTACTGATATAAATCATTATTCAATATTAGTTTGCAGAGGTTTGTTTTTGATTATTTATTTGTTTGTTTTTTGTTGTTTGTTGTTGGTTTGTTGTTGTTGATTGGGTTTTTTTGTCTTTTTGGGAGGTTGTTACTTAGTAGGACTGCAAGGCTCATCAATGGTCAGATTTATGTAGACCTAGGCGACAATTAGCCCCCCCTAAGTAGTGCATTCCGTGATGATGTCTCCCACTGTCCTAGCCCCCCCCCCCCCCCAACCCCCTAACCCACCCTCTCTCTTCTCTCTCTCTCTCTCTCTTCTCTCTCTCTCTCCTCTCTCTCTCTCTCTCTTCCTATCTCTCAATATTTCAATATCTTATTGTTTGTGTAACAAGTATATTTTCCCGACAATGTGTGGATGTTTTTTCAGTTTTG
>CM054138.1:81182237-81194737 GCA_028751875.1 Rapana venosa | reverse complement strand
GTATGGGTATTGCACTTATTTTATTACCATGACATTCAATTTACATGAGCATAATTAAAAAGTGTTTGTGTTGATCGTGTGCTATGTGAGTATTACATATTTAGTATTATCCCTGAAACACCCCCCCACCCCACCCCCCCCACACACGCTCAAACAAACACACACACACACACACACACACACACACACACACACACACACACACACACACACACACACACACACACTCACTCACTCACTCGCCCACTCATATTCTCTCCCTCAACGACTGTATAGTTTTAAATTTCTTCTTGGTTTGTTTCTTGTTTTTATTGTGTGGATGTATGGGTATTAAATTTATTTCATTATCATGACATATAATTTGAAACGAGTATAATCTAAAATGAGTGTTGATGGGATCGCATACTGTTTTGGGAATTATATATTGGATATTATCTCTGAAATACACACACACACACTCTCTGTCTCTCTGTCTCTGTCTCTGTCTCTCACCTTTTATCGTCCTGCTTATAGTCATAGTATATCCTGATGAAGGAATCATATTTTTATATTTTCAATACTTCATTGGACTTGCCTCTGTACTTAAGTTTTAATGAGTGCCCTATTTCAATATCTTATAATTATGTGTAACAAGTATGTGTACCATTTGACAATGTGTAGATGTTTATCTTTATGACTTATTAAGTTTGGTTGTGTTATTTTTCTTGGCTTTGTTGTTGTTCTTGTTGTTGTTCTTGTTGTTTGTCTGTTTTTCTCTTTTTTATCATCTTTTGTTGGTTTGGTTTTTCCTTCTCTTTTGTTTGTTTGTTTGTTTTGGTTAGGGTTTTTTGGGGGGTGGGGGTAGGGTGGGGTATTTTTAGGATTTTCTTTTAATTACTTGCTTTGGGGGGGGGGGGGGGGGTTGTTGGGGGGGAGCTGTTTTGAAAAGGGTTATTTCCCCTTGTTTTTATTGTGAAACTGTATAAGTATTGGGTTATTATTATTAAGATGTATCCCTGACGGGCGGGGATTGGATGTAAAAAAGCACATGTGTGCTTATTCATTATCCTCGAAATAAAAGAATTTGTCATTTGTCATTTGTCATTTGTCATTTGTTTCTCTCTCTCTCTCTCTCTCTCTCTCTCTCTCTCTCTCTCTCTCTCTCTCTCTCTCTCTCTCTCTCTCTCTCTCTTCTCTCTCTCTCATTGTGTTTCAGTCTGTGTGTGTGTGTGTGTGTGTGTGTGTGTGTGTGTGTGTGTGTGTGTGTGTGTGTGTGTATGTATTTATGTATGTGTGTATGTGTGTGTGTCGGGGGGGGGGGGTGGCTGTGGTGTGGCTCTATGTGTATGTGTGTGTGCGTGCGTGCGCGTGTGTGTGTGTTTGTGTGTGTGCGCGCGCGCGTGTGTGTGTGTGTGTTTGGTTCTCTGTGTGTATGTGTGCGTATGTGTGTGTTTGTGTGTGCGTGTGTGTGTTTGTGTTTACTTTTTTTTAATTCTTTTATATCGAGGATAATGGAATAAGCAATTATGTGCTTTTTTACATCCAGTCCCTGTGCTTATGCGGTTTTCTCAATTCTGTCATCTGTTCCCACCGGCACTCAATGTAGGAACAGGTTTTAACGGAAAAGCGGAACAGGATTTAACGTGTGCGCAAGATGTTCTGCGTGCGTTCGCACTGGGGGCCTCGGTTTATAGTCTCATGCGAAGGACTTTTGGGGAGAGTGGAGTCTGCACTGATGTTAACACCAGGGGGAAATATCCCCTTGAACGGGAATCGAACCCGGGTCGTCAGATTGCGAGCGCAATGTTTTAACCACTAGGCCATCCCGTGTGTGTGTGTGTGTGTGTGTGTGTGTGTGTGTGTGTGTGTGTGTGTGTGTGTGTGTGTGTGTGGTGTGTGGCTGTTTGTGTGGCTGTTTGTGTGAGAGAGAGAGTGTGAGTGTTGTGTGTGTGTGTGGGGGGGGGGGGGGGGTGTGGCTGTGTGTGTGTGGATGTGTGGCTGTGTGATGTCTGTCTGTTTTTCAGTATTGTAATTGCCCTTCATGGAATGATTAAAGTGTTTTTGACTTGACTTTGACTTGACTTTATATGCACGCATGCATGTATGTATGTATGTATTTATGTATGTACGTATGTATGTATGTATGTATGCATGTATGCAAATATATATATATATATGTATATCAGTATTTTTGTCTGTATATCTGTCTGTATGTCTGTCTATCTATCCGTCAGTCACTCAGTCAGTCTGTCTGTCTGTCTGTCTGTCAGTCAGTCAGCCTGTCTGTGTGCATATGATGACCGCACCATTACAACCTGATTATAGACAAGGGCGTGTTGGATGGCAGTGCAGTGACAATGATGACATGTCATTCCACGCATCACATCCTGTCAAGATGTCAGCAGGATGTTGACATATACACCACTCTGACACTTACACTGACACTTACACGACACTACACTACACTACACTACACTACACTACACTCACACTCCGGCAGTCTGCACTGTTCCATCACATTGGGCCTTTGAGAGAGTTGACACAACACACGCCTGCCACTATTCTTGCTGCTGCTGTTGTTGTTGACTGCGTAGCTGTGGTTGTTGTTGTTGCTGTTGTTGTTTTTGTTGAAGTTGTGTTATAGGTGGTGACTGCTGCTGTTGCTGTTGTTGTTTGGTTACGGCTGTTGTTGTTGTTGTTGCTGAAAATTCAAGGCTGCCTTTGGATTTTGCTGTGAGTATTTAACTATGTTTTGGAGTTGAGGTATTTATTTTTGAGTGTGGTTCTTTGTCTCTGTCTGTGTGTTGTTTGTCTGTTCTTTTCGTCTGTCTCAATGTCTGGTTTTCTTTCTGTCTGTCTCTGTCTGTCCGTCTGTCCGTCTGTCTGTCTGTCTGTCTCTGTGTCTCAATGAAAACATACGTGTAATAGCAGTATTGTGTTTCCCGATCATGATACATAGCAGGTTAAAATAGTGCACTGATGCTTGTGTTTCTCCCCATCAAAGGGACTGTTGGCCTATAATTATTCATTAAATTTCATAGTTCAGATAATTCAGAGCTCTCTCTCTCTCTCTCTCTCTCTCTCTCTCTCTCTCTCTCTCTCTCTCTCTCTCTCTCTCTCTCTCTGACATTTCGGATGAGACAATAAACCGAGGCCCCGTGGGCGAACGCACGCATAGCATCTTGTGCACACGTTAAATCCTGTTCCGCTTTTCGTAAGAGTAGGCCAGTGTATGCCGGTGGGAACAGATGACAGAATTTACAAAACCCACGGGGACTGGATGTAAAAAGCACATGGGTGCTTATTCCATTATCCTCGATATAAAAGGATCAATAAATAAATAACACTAAGCAGCCCTCTAAAAGCACATATTTCAGCTGCTTTGATTCTTTTTTCCTTCATTATCTTTTCTTCATGTCCAGGGTTCACAGCCCTACAGCTTAACGGCCCATACTAAACATTACTTTATTATTTCCATTTTCAGCTGGTAAGCAATGCAACATTCTCTCCAGACGTTGTTAAGATGGATTATTCTGCTTTTAGCTATGTGTGTTCTTGTCTTTCTATCTTCGGTGAATGATCATTCATTTATTGTGACTGAGATTATATATTCAGTCTTTGACATTTTCTATAAAAAAAATTTTTGGTCAATCTTCGTTTCATGCTCTGTTTGGCAACTGGTTCTGGCAACTTTCAGCAATTTCATCTTTTGGGCTTTGAGCATGGTGCCAAAGTAGATTAGTAAAAACAAAAAAAGTATAGATAAATAAAAGAAAAGAAAATGCTTAGTATCTACGGATTGCTCGTGCTTCTACGCTAAGACCCCATGCATGCCCAGTTTTGACACAGAGTGGACTGGCCTAGAGAGAAACGATTTACTATGGAAAGCAGAGGACCGCGGGGAGTGGAGGAAGCTGGTTGCAAAATCTTCAGTGGTGCCGCCACGGTCCACGGGACTACGGGATAGGTGAAAATGAGGGTCAAAACGATTTATACAGAAAAGTGAAGGTGGTGGATTATTATTTTGCTCGAGAGTTGATTAAAAAAAACCACACCAACAAAACCTTTCAATTTTTAGACACTCCAAACTGGTTCAGTTTGTGAGTCAGAGCTGGTCTGTCCCAGCTAGTTCCTATTGCTGATGTACTGGCAGATGATCTAAGTGCTGTACAGACTTCATGAGCATAACAAGAGCACATTGTGACGCGGGCCCTAGACTCCACTACACTATGTGGGTGAAGAGACGCACTTTGTGTCCTAAAGGGGATCTGGTCGTAAAGTGGAGAGGCTCAACAGAAATAAGAACTTCTCCCTGGGCCTGGAAATTTATTGCAGTAAAAAAACCAAAACAACAACAGCAACAAAAGACACAACATCAAAATGTTGTGTGTAGTTTTTTTTCTTCACTGAGTGGGCTACCAATGCACATACAGAAAACTAAGAAAACCTGTACCAATTTTAACCATTCCCATCGTCTTTGTGAGCGCGAGAATCAATCAGTAAAGCAACAAATTGTCCGATGAATGTTAGGGAATTCGAGTACTCGTTTTCCGTTCGCAGTCCCGACTGAGGTTTTCTTGTGAACTGTCTTTCCCGTTCCTCAGCTAGAGAGCTCTGAGGTTCACCAATGACGAGATTTTGCGTATGCGACCGGTTTTGTTCACCACGAAGGCAGCCGCAATCCGACTGCGGGGATATGTATGCAGCATCCTTTCATTGCTGTCACTTGGAGGTCGTGTTTTCATGTGTGCTTTTAGAAAAAAAACACGATGTGCTAAGCAGTTTTAAGAAAAAATGTCAAGTCACTTTTTAGACCGAGTTCTGGCCGTTGAATGTGTCGATCTGGTTAAGGACAAGGGATCCACTTAACGACACGGTACAGGAAGCAATAGCAGTAACTATAGGTTTCTTGATAAGGATGAGCGACACGAGGACAGGGAAGACTGCTTCCCTTTGTTTCTGGTCAAGTGTGCTCTCCACTTCGTCTGACACATGAGGCTGGGAGCATGCAGTCACTGCCAGTCCTGTGTGACTAATGCCAGTCACTGGTGACAGCGGGCTGCATCTCTTCTGTCCTCTTCTTGTTCCTCTTCTTCTTCTTCTTTTTCTTGTTGTTGTTTTTGTTGTTGTTTTTCTTGTTCTTCTTCTTCTTTGCAATTCTTCTTCTTGTTGTTCTTGTTGTTGTTCTTTTTGTTCTTGTGTTCTTGTTCTTGTCTTGTTGTTTTTGTTCTTGTTCTTGTTCTTGTTCTTGTTCTTGTTCTTGTTCTTGTTCTTCTTCTTCTTCTTCTTCTTCTTCTTCGCAATTCTTCTTCTTCTTCGCAATTCTTCTTCTTCTTCGCAATTCTTCTTCGCAATTCTTCTTCTTCATCGTCGTCGTCATCGACATCGAACACTCAGACAACAACTGTTTTTGTCTGTCATAGGAGCGCAAATGTGTTGCGCTGCCGTTAAGCGCCAGACAAGTCAAGGCCTAGCGTATCCTGACTTCGGCGTGGAAAAGAATTGGTTTTTTAAATAGTATTTCTGGTTTTTAAAAAATGCAGGAGGGTGGACCAAGAAGACACAAAATAGACAAAGAAGGAGGTGACGGGAAGAAAAGCAACACGGCAGAGACAAAGAGAGGGATAGAAAAGAGGGAATTTCTAGCAGAGAATTTCCAGAAGGTGGGGATGCTGTTTATACTGACAGGCCTCCGGAAACCCCGCAGGGAAAATGACTTTCAATTCACAACAGATTTCTTTACGTAAAATTCGGGGACTGGTCTCTTTTCCTAGGGAGAAGACGGCGCCACAAGAGAAGCGCCACCCTTTTTTTTTTCTTCAGAATTTCTGTCTTCGTGGGTAGTTTTCTCCCTTTCAGATTTGCTTTTTGCAAAGTTTTTTTGGCCAGCGACAACTGTCGTTGCCGTGGCTTCTTATATGTCCGCTAGAATTTGATATGTTACACATGCGCCACAAGAGTAGCGCCACCCATTCTTCCTGTCTTCGTGTGTATTTGTTTTCTTCTGAGGGTGCCTTTTTTCTTGAAGAATTTTTGTCAGGAAATAACTGTTTTATTGCCATGGGTTCTTCTGCATGCACTGAATGCGTGTTGCCCATGGGACATCATCTGAAATACTAGCACGCAGACCACGACCCAAGGCCTAAAGGATAAGGGGAAAGTTTGGGCTCAAACCGGATTAGAACCCGCCTTTCTTGCTTTCTGAGAGAGAAGCAGACAGACAGGCAGGCAGGCAGGCAGGCAGACAGACAGGCAGGCAGGCAGGCAGGCAGACAGGAAGGCAGGCAGGCAGGCAGACAGGCAGGCAGGCAGGCAGGCAGACAGACAGACAGGCAGGCAGAAACATGATGTAGTCGACAGATAATACACTCACACTTACACACATACAACACACAACACACACACAACACACACACACACACACACACATACACACACACACACACACACACACACACACACACACACATACAACACACACACCACAGCACAACACACTCACAAATATACAACACACACCACACACACACCACATCACACCACACCACAGTACAACACAAACACACACTAACACACACACAACACTTACATACACACACACACCACACCACCACCACCACCACCACACACAACCACACACACAACACTACATACACACACACCACACACACACACACACACACACACACACCACCACCACCACCACCACCACCACCACCACCACCACAAACACAACACAGCCGGGGACAGGACAGAGCACACGCACACACACACACACACACACACACACACACACACACACACACACACACACACACACACACACACACAGAGGAAAATCAACATAGTATCCATACATAATATTATTAAAAAACATATGACAAATCATGTTCAGCGCTAGATGGCAGTTCGTGGACAGCCAAATCGCCATAAGCGGTCATCAGGAGCAATTATGTCGGCACGGACTGTCCACAGTGAGGTCAGCAGCGGTCAGCCTGTGTATACTAATTATGACGCCAATTACATGCGGGGGTCTAGCGGTAAAGCCCATGCCCACGAGGCTTATTTCCAGCTGTAGCTTGATACCTCCCCTCTGCCGCATCGGTGTCTGCTCACTCAATCCATTTCAAACACTTGGTTATCTCACAGGTAAAAGGTCAATGTGTCCCACAACCTGTTAAGGTCGTAGGGGAGCGAGGCGTCAGAGACCTCAGCTTCTCTAGGGGCTAGCATTTCAAGGCAGCGCCCATCTCCTCTCCCTCGCTGCTTTACCTTCCTTGACCCTAAAGAGGCAGGTGCACATTTACTGCTGGGTGAACTTGGGGACTGTACTGAAGCCAAGGTGCGCAGACGGTCACCCATCCAAGTGATAACCACGCTCGATGCTGCTTAACTTGGCTGGGGGAAAGCGAGTGCTCCGACCACTGAGCTATCCCGTCCCCAGTTATCTCAGAGACAGAGACATGCGTGTTGCAAGCCATACATAAAAACAGTAAACATATAAACATAATAACACGGGGGGGAATATCACAACACAGTATCCGAACATCAGCATGCACCCTTCACAATAGAAAAAGCACCCACAAATCAGCAATACCTCAGCCAGTCATAAACTCACCCAAGTAAAATCACAAACACATGCGCGCACCAGTATGCCCACGAATCCACACAGCTCGCACGCACGCACACACATTAGAAACATTCGCACACAATGTTTATGGCCTGAGCCAAATTATTATAGCGTGGTGTATGATAAGAAAGATATCAATTAAAATTAATACTCTAGTCTATCAAGATATTGAGCACAATCTAAAAATTAATAATAACACCCGCACGCACTTTTATGACATAAACCAAATTGTAATAGGAAATTGTATGAGAAGATAAATACCAGTGAAACTAATACTCTCTTTTATCAAACTACTGAACACAGGTTAAAATAATAACATGTAGGGCAGACCTTGCCCCATGCTGTGTGGTTGTCCTTCGGATGAGACTATGAACCGAGGCCCCGTGTGAGAACGCACGCAGAACATCCTGCGCACACGTTAAATCCTGTTCCGCTTTTCGTAAGAGTAGGCCATTGTGTGCCGGTGGGAAAAGATGGCAGAATTAACAAAACCGCATACACACGGGGACTGGATGTAAAAAAAGCACATAAGTGCTTATTCCATTATCATCGATATAAAAGAATAAATAAATAAATAAAATAAATAAATAAACAAACAGTGTTAAAACCACATCAACAAGTGTAGCTTTTCGATCCCCGTTTGTGCTCGAGCTGTTCACGGCACCCCTACCCCCACTACACCTTGAGTAGTGGTCTGGGTCTTAGTTTTTCGGATAAATTTATAAACTGCAGTTTCCGTGTGTAACACGCATTCAGTGTACGTCAAAAGACCGTAAAAGCTGCTCTCACACAGAACAACAACTTATTAAATATCTTTTGCAGCTGGTAGGCATGAGTTCATATGACAACATACTATTTTTTCAATACAGTTCCAATGGTTAAAAAAAAACAACAACAACACTACCTTTTCCTGTTTTGCTACAGCCACATTTGGAAGGCAAACTCGCATTGATTTCAGAAACATTTTAATCAGCAAAAGAAATGCAAGCAAGTTAAACAATGGTACTATTGGAAGAGAATTGGACACAAAGGAATCCTTTAAAAAACTAAACATGATACGTAATTAATAAACCATTAGAGAGAGAGAGAGAGAGAGAGAGAGAGAGAGAGAGAGAGAGAGAGAGAGAGAGAGAGAGAGAGAGAGAGAGAGAGAGAGAGAGGCTATCACTGAAGCACGAACTGATAAGGATTGCTTTTAGAAACAAGACCTGGTGCCAGATCTGACAAATAATCTGGATATACTCTTGTTGTTGTTGTTGTTGTTGTTGTTGTTGTTAGTGGTCGTGGAGGTGGTGTTGATAATCTTCTTCATCATCATCATCATCATCATCATCATCATCATCATCATCATCATCATCATCATCATCATCTTCTTCTTCTTCTTCTTCTTCTTCTTCTTCTTCTTCTTCTTCTCTAAATATGAAGTACTGACATTTCATTTCAGATACCTGTGCCCCACACACGTGTCCAAAAACGTGAACTATGACGCAGACATCAGTCATCACCTTGACAATTTTCTTTGTCCTCGTTTTAGGTGAGTTGCCATGATCTTCGTTGTTGTTGTCATTGTCATCTATTGTCATCGCTGTCATCAATACTATCATCACGGGAATAGCTTTTGTCATCACTGTTGTCATCGCTATTGTCATCATCGTCATTGTCATTATTACTGTTATAGCTGTTGTTATCGCTATTGTCCTAGCTATTGTTATCCCTATTGCCATAGCTATTGTTATCCCTGTTGTCATAGCAATTGTTATCCCTGTTGTCATAGCTATTGTTATCGCCATTGTCATAGCTGTTGTTATCGCTATTGTCATAGCAGTTGTTATCGCTATTGTCATACCTATTGTTATCGCTGTTGTTAAAGCTATTGTCATAGCTATTGTTATCGCTATTGTCATAGCTATTGTTATCGCTATTGTCATAGCTATTGTTATAGCTATTGCTGTCGCCATTGTCATAGCTATTGTTATGGCCACTGTCATAGCTATTGTTATTCCTATTCCCATAGCTATTGCTATTCCTATTTCCATAGCTATTGTTATCCCTATTTTCAGAGCTATTGTTGTCGCTGTTGTCATAGCTATAGTTATCCCTATTGTCATAGCTATTGTTATCGCTATTTCAATAGCTATTGTTATCGCTATTTCCATAGCTATTGTCATCCCTATTATCATAGCTATTGTTATTCATATTTCCATAGCTATTGTCATAGCTATTGTTACCCCTATTGTCATAGCTTCTCTCGCTATTGCCATAGCTATTGTTATCGCTGTTGTCATTTTATTCATAGTATTTTTTAAATCCCTATTTCCAGCTATTGTTATTCGCGTTGTCATAGCTTATTGTTATCCCTAATTTCCAAGCTATTGTTATCACTGTTTCATAGCTATTGTTTATTCCCTATTTTCATCATCGTCATCGCCATTGCTTTCGCTTTTTTTATCGCTATCGTTATCTCATAATCAAAATCGCCATTGTCTCACATGTCACCACCATTGTTATCGTATTGTCATGCCCTTGTAATAGATATTGTCTTTTGCTGTTGTCATCCCTGTCATGGCTTTTGTCTTTGTTGTCATTTGCTTCATGTCGTCGTTGGTTCCATCTCTGCTGCTTTTGCCTGGTGTTGTTGTTATCGTCATTGTAGAGTGTGTATTTTAAAACCGTTCTTGTCAAATGGTTGTCGACGTACCATCCATTATTTCCCGAATATCCTCCTTATTGTTTTTGGTTGTTTGTTTTTTCATTTTTTTAAAAATAAAAGCACACGGAGGTTATTACAAAACAATGCAGCGCTCACTTCTTTTTTTGTCGGTATGTGATATGATGATGAGATTGTGAGGTTGATGTGATGAAATGATGATGATGTGATGATTGGGGTGATGGTGGTGGTGGTGGTGTGGTGGTGGGGTGGTGGTGGTGGTGATGGTGGTGGGTGGTGGTGTGTGGTGGTGGGTGTGGTGGTGGGTGTCGTCGTCGTGTCGTGATGGTGGTGGTGATGATTAATTTTGTTTTGATGAGATGATGTTTAACGATGATACGATGTAGATGATGACGACGACGACGACGACGACAAGGAGGCTGGAGACTATTGTGGTGGTGGTGGTGCCCCATGCACAAATTTAATAATGGCTTACACAACAACAACAACAAACAATTAACCACCACCACCACCACAACAAAAATGATTGTGTCGATGCGTATGTGTGCGTGCGTGCGTGCGTTCGTGCGTGCGTGCATAATTAATTATGTGTATGCAGAAGCGAGCGGTCAGCTGGCTGGCCTAGTGGGCAGTGCCTGCGCGGCCAATCATCAGTGTCTGGACAATGCCAGCCACGTCTGCGACACCAGCAGCGGCTCTCCGCTGTGCAGTAAGTCTTGTCCTCTCCTACACTGACCCAGGCCAAAAGCTGTGTGTGTGTGGAGGGGGGGGGGTATTTCATTTTGTTTTATATCGAGGATAATGGAATAAGCACTTATGTGCTTTTTTTACGTCCAGTCCCCGTGTGTAGTATGCGGTTTTGTATCCTTCGGATGAGACTATAAACCGAGGCTCCGTGGGCGAACGCATGCAGAACATCTTGCGCACACGTTAAATCCTGTTCCGCTATTCGAAAGAGTATAGGCCATTGTGTGCCGGTGAGAACAGATGACAACATTTACAAAAACCGCATACACACGAGGACTGGATGTACAAAAAAAAAAAAAGCACATGAGTGCTTATTCCGTTATCCTCGGGGGGATAAAAGAGCGCTTTGATTTGTTGCTTTAACAAGATTCAGCGCTATATAAGTTCCATACATTATTATTATTATTATCATCATTATTATTATTATTATTATTATTATTATTATTATTATTATTTTTTTTATTATTATTGTTATTATTATTTTATTGTTGTTGTTGTTGTTGTTGTTATTATTATTATTATTATTATCATTATCATTATTATTGTTAATTTTGTCGTCTGTTTCCACCTGCACACAATGACCTACTCTTACGAAAAGCGGAACAGGATTTGACGGGTGCGCAAGATGTCAGCTGATTGGCCAGGGCCTACAGTAAAATGTTGTTACGTTGTAACATGTTGTGTTCAGAGTGATTGCCTTCAGCCGTGACAAGCTCTTAACATAACAACACGCACTCTCCTTTAAAGGAGAAGGAAAAAAATCCTCTGAAGTCGGAGTATGGCTGCCTATATGGCGAGGTACTTGAAAAGAGTCATACACGCAAACTTTTCATCCGGTGTACTTCCTATCTCACAGTGGATTATTCCCAGGTGGGGGGATGAGGGAGTCAGAGTGTGGCATGTTCTGGGTGACCCCCCAGGGTGTAAAGCTGGGGAACGCACAACAACAACAACAACAACAACAACAACAACAACAACAACATCTAAAGATTTAAGTAGAAGATTATTTTTTTTATTATACCACTTTAAGTCACGGCAGATTTCTCTGAGCGAAAATCGGGCTGCTCTCTCTCCCCGAGGGTGAGCGCGTCGCCACAAGAGCAGCGCCACCTCTTTTTTTTCTTTTTTGTCCTGTCTGCAACTGTATTTGTTTCCCTATCAGAGTGAGTTTTTTTCTACAGAATGTTGCCAGGGACAACTCTCTTGTTGCCGTGATGTGTAACACACGGGACCTCGATTCATCGTCTCATCCGAAAGACTAGCACCCAGACCGCCACTCATGGTCTAATGGATGGGGGAGCAGTTTTAGGCCCAAACGGGGATCGAACCACCGCACGCTTGAAACCCGGCCGGACTTTTCGCTTTCGAGGCAGGCGCGTTACCTCTAGACCACCGACCCATCGGTACCCCTTGTTTCAAATGTCTCCACAAATCTGCACCCTCTTATCTCTGTAACTGTCTTCACCTGTACACTCC
>CM054138.1:81144737-81169737 GCA_028751875.1 Rapana venosa | reverse complement strand
GCGGGAGACCGGGGTTCAATTCCCCGCCGGGGAGAGGATTTTTTTTCTCCATTTTCTTCTCAAAACATGAACTGACGTGTTTTCTGTTTTCTGTCAGTGTTCTATATTTGTTTTTTTTTTGTTGGCTTGGTTTAGTTTAACTTGGGTTTTTTGCTATGTTTTGATGTGTCCTGTTTCATTTCAGGTTTTTCTTACGCTTCAGCTCACTGGGTTACATTACTATGGTTAGTCTGTTTTTCTTTTATATTTAGCAAAAATAGAAAATGAATACATATTTAACCTCCGAGGAAAAAGATAACTACAAATATGTACAAACAAGCAGACAAACATATATCAGACAAGCAGATTGACAAACATTGATAGATAGAATGATGTAACTAGACATTATAGCTATATATTAATGATGAGCTTGTTTTTTGTTCCTAGATAAATGGCTTGATGAGAAAAGCAAATGCATGGCTGATTCAATATACCATCTGGAAATAAATATTGGACTTTGATGTTGACAACATGTAACAGTAATCTAACCCAGTGAGTTGAAGCGTAAGGAAAACCTAAAGTGAAAGAGGACACAACAAAACTTAACAAAAAACCTAAGTTAAACTAAACCAAGCCAAAAAAAACCCCAACAAATATAGAACACGTGACAGAAAAAACACATCAGTCCATGTTTTGAGAAGAAAATGGAGCAAAAACATAGTGGTCAGGAAACGTCTCTGCAGACAGCATGCAGCTACCTTGTCATCAGATGGTTGGACATCCAGCCTGGTGGCTGAAGCTTCACACTGGTCATCTGAGGATAGGTCTGCATGAGACCACGGGTTCCAATCTCACTGGAGGGATCTGTTCACAGGAATTTTTTTCTCAGGCGTTGACTTTGGTTTTTTTAAAAATTTTTTACCAGACTCCAATATAGAATAAAATAGAATATCAAACAGCCCATATGAGTTATCCTTTCTTTCTATATGATATGTTCAATATGTACCTGTACGCAATGGGTGTCATGTCCTCGGTAGTATAGTGGTTAGTATCCCCGCCTGTCACGCGGGAGACCGGGGATTGAACCCCGCCGGGGAGAGAAATTTTTTCCACTTTTCTCAAAACATGGACAGATGTGTTTTCTGTCAAGTTTTGGTCTTTTTCCTTTCTTTCTCTGGAGGGGGGAGGTGGGGAAGGGGGGGGGGGGGGGCTTGGTTATGTTCAGTTTGGTTTTTTGTTTCGTTTTTTTGTTTTGTTTTTAATTACCCTGTTTGATTTTAGTTTTTTATTATACTTCAGCTCACTGTGTTGTATTCCTATCGTTAGTCTTTTTTTTCGTTCAGTTAGAAAACAGAAAATCAATACATATTTGACCTCCAGGAAAATAGCGAGACAGACGTACAGGCAAGCAGACAAATATATATGGACAGACAGATAGGCAGACAAACATTGATAGACAGATGGACTTAAATAGACATTTCAGTTAAATGTTAATCATAAAGATAATTTTTTGTTCCTAGATAGATGGCTTGATGAGAAAAAAAGCAAGTGCACGGCTGATTCAATATACTACCTGGAAATAAAAATTAGACATTGATTTTGACTTTGACTTGACGTCCACACCTATCCCACAGTCCCATGGACCATGGTGGCACCAATGAAGATTTTGCAACCAGCTTCCTCCATTCAACTTGACTTTGACAGACGACAAAAAGGACTGCAAGACAAATAATAATAATAATAATAATAATACATGGAATTTATATCGCGCCATATCTTGAAAAAACAACCAAATCATAGTGCTTTTGTTCATCACATAAAGGTTATACACTTCGGCAGGGTGATGGGGTTTTGTCTGTTGAGGGAAGGGACAAAAATGAGATGGAACAAAAGGGGAGAATCTTAGGTTTGAAATAAATGAGTCTTGAGGCCGGATTTAAATGCTTCATAAGAAGGCTTTTGGCGGAGGTAGAGAGGGAGGTCATTCCAGATCGATGGACCAGAAACAGAGAAAGAGCGACGGTCAACGGTGGACTGATTGAATCTAGGTGTTCTTAAGCACAAGTATACTGCAGCAGAGCGGAAGGAACGAGGAGTGTACAGATGAAGACATTCACAGAGGTAGGAAGGTGCTGTTTTGTGGAGGCATTTGTAACAAAGGGTACTGATCTTATAGTTTACTCTCTGTGGCACAGGCAACCAGTGGAGAGATCATAAAAGAGGAGTAATGTGCTCAGATTTTTTCTTTCTGAGAACTAGTCGAGCTGCAGAGTTTTGTATACGTTGAAGGGAGAGGATAGATGAAGCTGGGAGACCGGCCAGAAGAGAAATGCAATAGTCCAGTCGTGAGAGAATGAGGAAAGTGACTAGTTTGGATGTTGCATCAGTGGACAGATACTTTCGAACTGCACTGATACGCCGTAATTGATAGTAGCACGACTGAGAAGTTTGGGTGCCATCTGGAAATAAAAAGTGACTTCAATTTTAACTTAGATTTGACTTTGACAAATGACAAAAGGACTGCAAGACAAATCATATATATAAATATATATATATATATATATATATATATATATATATATATATATATATATATATATATATATATTGTATAGTTTCCTATTTCTATGTAATAACACAGTAGTATGTCAGTATTCCTTCATCTTCTCTGGTCTTGTAATCTAGTAGACCGTTGGGGCTGCACTGAAGATTTTTTTAACCAGCTTCCTCCACTCCTAGCGGTTTTCATCTTTCCGTAGCAGTTCGTTCCACTCCACTCAACGCCAGTCCACTCTCAGATGTTGCCTCCCCATCGTTTTCCCTGTCTGCCTCTTCGTCTCCCTCCTTGTACTGTTCCCTGTAGGACAGACAGAGAAATACAAACTAACTTGGTGGTCAGGAAACGTCTCTGCAGACATCATGCAGCTACCTTGTCATCAGATGGGTGGACATCCAGCCCGGTGGCTGAAGATCCACACTGGTCATCTGAGGATAGGTCTGCATGAGACCAAGGGTTCCAATCTCCCCTGAGGTGTCCCTTCACAGGGATTTTTTCCCCTCTGGAATTGACTTTGGTGTTTTGCCAGTGTGTGTGCGTGTGTATGTTTGTATGTATATGATATGTGTACACATGTACTGAGATAAATTATCATTCAATATTAGTTTTGCAGTGGTTTGTTTTTGTTTGGTTGGTTTTTGTTGTTTGTTGTTTTTGGTTGTTGTTTTTTGTTTCTTTGTTTTTTGTTGTTGTTGTTTTTGTTGTTTGTTTTGTGTTTTTGTTTTGTGTTTGTTTGTGGGGGTTTTGGGGGGGTTGTTGTTACTTAGCTAGGGCTGCGAGGTTCATCAATGGTCAGATTTTTGTACACCTATGCGACCAGTTATCCCTCCCTAAGTAGTACAATCCGTGGTGTCTCCCACTGTCCTAGCTTCCCCCCCCCCCCCCCCCCTCTCTCTCTCTCTCTCTCTCTCTCTCTCTCTCGTTCTGTCTGTCTCTCCTTTCGATATAGTAAAAAGAGAGGGGAAAATGTAAGAAGCATGATTCACGATGACTCCATCATGGACATGAATTGTGGGCTGGAATAGCATTCAGGGGACATAACTCTTGCATACCGTACAAAATCAGCTAGTGCATAGGAGTTATCCTTTCTTTTTGAATATCTTCAAGATTTACATGTACGCTCACTCTGACGTGTCCTCGGTAGTATAGTGGTCAGTATCCCCGCCTGTCACGCGGGAGACCGGGGTTCAATTCCCCGCCGGGGAGAGGATGTTTTTTTCCAGTTTTCTCAAAACATTGACTTCATGTTGTGTTTTCTTTCACGTTTTTTGTCTTTCTTTTTTTTTTTTTTTTTTTTGTCGAGGCTGTTGGTTTAGTTTGGTTTAGCTTGTTTTGTTATGCTTTGTTTTGTTGTGTTTGATTTCAGGTTTTCCTTATGCTTCAGCTCACTGTGTTACATTACTATCCTTAGTCTGTTTTTCTTTTATTTAGCAAGTACAGAAAATCAGTACATGTTTGACCTCCAAGGAAAATAGAAAGCCACACAGATGTACAGACAGGCAGACAAACATATAGACAGACAGGTAGATAGACAGACATTGATAGACAGAAGTAACTAGACATTGTAGCTAAATGTTAATGATGAAGTTAGGGGTTTTTTGTTCCTAGACAGATGGCTTGATGAGAAAAATAGCAAATGCATGGCTTATTTCATATACCGTTTGGACATTTTTAAAAATGACTTTGATTTTGACTTTGACTTGACTTTCACACCTATCCCATAGTCCCATGGACCATGATGGTTCCAATTAAGATTTTGCAACCAGCTTCTTCCACTCAACTTGACTTTGACAAAAAAGACTGCAAGAGAAATCATTTGTATATTATGTAGTTTCTTATTTCTATTGTCTGCAGGGCACTATCTATCTATCTATCTGTCCCGTAGTCTGACGACCGTGGGGGCACCCTCAAAGACTCAGCAACCAGTTCCCTCCATTCCTCTCTCTGTTCTGCCTTTCTCAGGGTTTTGTTGAGTTCTAGGCCTGTCCATTCACTGATGTTATCCTCCCAGCTCTTCCTTGGTCTGCCTCTTCTTCTTCCTCCTTGGACAGTGCCTTGCAAAACTGTCTTTGTAATTCCTTGGGATCTTGTGACATGCCCATACCACTTAAGTTTACGCTTTTTCACGATCGTTAGAAGGTTCTCATAGGGTCCAATGGTTTGCTGGATTCTGTTATGCACGCTTTCGTTGCTTATGTGGTCTTTGTAGGAGATGCCAAGGAGTCTCCGAAAGCATCTCATCTCCACTGCCTGTACTCTTCTCTCCAAATCTGCAGTCAGGGTCCATGATTCATAGGCATACAGAAATATGGATATGACAAGGGAGCGCATTAGTCTGATCTTGGAGATAAGTGAGATATTCTTGTCTGTCCAGATGGTGTTTAGTTTTGACAAAGCTGTTATTGTCTGTGCAGTCCTGCATACTACTTCTGGCTTGGATCCCTGGTCGGATACAATGGCTCCCAGGTACTTGAAGCTTTGAACTGTTTCCAGCTTCTGGTCATTAACCCTGATATCAGTGCTAATGCCGTTGGTGTTATTAGTCATCAGTTTGGTCTTCTCTGCACTGATTTCCATGCCGTATGTTTTGGAGGCCTTATCCAAGTGTTCTGTTAGGCTGGCAAGCTCTTTTTCTGATCCTGCTATTCCATCAATGTCATCTGCGAAGCGGAGGTTTGTGATCGTTCTGCCACCAATGCTGACTGATCCTTCATGATGTTCCAGTGCATCAGCCATGATTCTTCAAGGAAGATGTTGAAAAGAGTGGGTGAGAGTAGACAGCCCTGCCTTACTCCAACTGTTGTTCGAAACCATTCTCCAATGTTGTTGTTGTAGTACACTGCACTGGTGGCCTCGCTGTACAGCTGTTTGATGACTCTGATCAGGTTTGCATTGATGCTGTACAAATTCATGGTTGCCCACAAAGCTGCATGCCACACCCTGTCAAATGCCTTCTTAAAATCGATAAATACGTGGTAAAGGTCTTGTTGATGTTGAAGGTACCGCTCACATAGTATTCTGAGGTTGAATATCTGTTCTGTTGTGCTGCGCCCTGCTCTGAAACCTGCTTGTTTCTCAGCAATGATGGTCTCTGCTTGTGGCTTCAGTCTATTCAATATTATCTGCAGCATGACCTTGCTTGGGTGACATATGAGGCTGATTGTGCGGTAATTATGGCATTGTTGTAGATTTCCTTTCTTGGGGAGGGTGATGATGAGTGACTGCGTCCATGGTGTTGGCCATTTTCCTGTCTGCCAGATCTTGTTGCAGATTCTTAGTAGGGCGCTGATCATGGCTTCCCCTATAGCTTGGACCAACTCAGCTGGAATGTTGTCAGCCCCTGCTGACTTCCCCTTTTTCAGCGATCTGACTGCTGTTTCCACTTCTTCTCGGAGGATAGGGTGACTGTCTGTGTCTTTGCTTTCGGGTACATTAAGGACTTCTGGATCTCCTGCGGTTCTATAGTTATACAGGTCGAAGCAGTATTCTGTCCATCTGTTCAGAATATCCTGGTCGTCAGTGGAGACACTTCCCATTTTTGTCTTGGATTGTTAAACCTTTTCTCTGTTTCGTGCTAGTCAGTCTTTCACCAGCTGATATGCTTTCTGCTATGTTTTTCTTGATGTTCTCTTCAATGTCTTGGCACTGTTCACCGATCCAATTCTCTTTTGCCTCCGTCATGGACTTCCTGATTCTTTTGTTGACTGCCCTATATTGTTCTGCTCTTTCTTTTGTTTCATTTTTCTTTTCTTCAGCTCTCTACGCTTGTCGCATAGTTGTAGGATGTTAGGTGTGACCCATGGTTTTTTGACTGGTCGGCGTTTGCCAAGAAGCTCGTTTGCTGTTTCAGTCACCGCTGTATTGAAACTATTCGTCAGTGTATCTATGTCTGAGTCTATCACAGTGAGTGCTGCAAACTTCCACCTATCCTTGCTTGAAAAATTTCTAATACCTCTGGGTCCTTCAGCTTCTCGAGGTCAAATTTGATCCTGATGTTGTTCCGCTTGTGGATTTTCTTTAGACGTAGTCGGAAAGTCATCATCACAAGATCATGATCACTCCCTATGTCTGCTCCTGGAAAACTTCGTGTCTGTGCGTATGTTAACGCTAGACTGAAACCGTCTTTTCACCATGATGTAATCTATTTGGTTGTGGTGTTCTCCATTTGGGGCTATGCCATGTCCATTTTCTGGATTTCTTGTGTGGCCAAGTGTATTCACTAGCTGGAGGTGGTTGTTACTGGCAAACTCCAGGAGTCTCAAGCCTCTTTCATTTGATTGGTTATTACAATGTGGCCCACAAACGCCCTCCCAGTCTTTCCATGCATCTTCTCCTACCTTGGCGTTCCAGTCACCTTGCACAACGAGGATGTCTTTCTTGGGTGTTTGATTCAGAACCTCTTGTAACTGGTCATAAAATTCTTCTACGGCTTCATCTGTGCAGTCTGATGTAGGGGCGTATGCCTGTACTATAGTTATGTTAAAGGGGGTTGCTCTCAGGCGGATGGTAATAAGTCTGCTGGACACAGGCTGACAGCTCATGACGGTGTTCACGGTGTCTTTGTGAACGAGAAACCCCACGCCGTGTTCATGTTTATCCTGTTTTCCACTGTAGTATAATTTGTGGTCTTCCTGGGTCGTTGTTTCTCCCATGTTTTTCCACCTGTGCAGGGCACTATGATTGTAATATCTGTTTGTTTAAACTATTGATGATTTATCATTGGTTGCATGACTGTGTAAGATTAGGTTGAATGCATCCGCTTTGATTTGTCTTTACAAGATAAAGCGCTATGTAAGTTCCATTTATTATTATTATTATCATTATTATTATTAATGACACAGCAGTATGTCAGTATTCTTTCACCTTCACCTGTCCTGTAGTCTAGTATACCGTTGGGGCCCCACTGAAGAGTATTTCATCCGTCTTCCTCCACTAGTCGCGGTTTTCAGCTGTTCGTAGCAAGTCGTTCCATTCCACTCAAGGCCAGTCTTCTCTCTGATGTTGTCTTCCCATCGTTTTCTCTGTCTGCCTCTTCGTCTCCCTCCTTGTACTGTTTCCTGTGGGACAGACAGAGAAAAACAAACTAACTTGGTGGTCAGGAAACGTCTCTGTCGACATCATGCAGCTACCTTGTCATCAGATGGGTGGACATCCAGCCTGGTGGCTGAAGCTCCACACTGGTCATCTGAGGATAGGTCTGCATGAGACCACGGGTTCCAATCTCCAGTGAGGTGTCCCTTCACAGGGACTTTTTCCCCTCTGGAGTTGACTTTGGTATTTTGCTGATTTTTTGTATTATAGATGTGTGTGTGCGTGCGTATGTTTGTGGATAAAGATAGATATAGATTATTATTGAATTTTTGTTTGCATTTTTTGTTCCTCGGCTAGAGCTGCAATGATCATGAATGGTAAGATTTTGTGTCTGTGATGATTTACCCGTCGCTAAGGTAGTCGCATTCCGACTTCGGGGATAATGTCTAAACATGACAATAGTGTGCACAGGGGGACGGGAAAACCTAGTGGTTAGAACATTGCGCTGGCAATCTGACGACCCGGGTTCGATTCCCGTTCAAGGGTGATATTTTCCCCTGGAGTTATCATCAGTGCAGACTCCACTCTCCGCAAAAGTCCGGATGAGACTATAAACCGAGGTCCCGTGTGCGAACGCACGCAGAACATCTTGCGCACACGTTAAATCCTGTTCCGCTTCTCGTAAGTGTAGGCCATTGTGTGCCGGTGGGAACAGATGAAAGAATTTACAAAACCGCATACACATGGGGACTGGATATAAAAAAGTACTTAAGTGCTTATTCCATTACCCACGATGTAAAAGAATTACATATATATATATATATATATATATATATATATATATATATATATATATATATATATATATAATATATATAATACATATTATCCATTAAAAATTTTGAACTTGCACAGTATGGCTTACTTTTCCAACCAAAAGGCAGAGGGGATATGACATTGAGCAAGGTTGTTGTTGTTGTTTTTTTGATTTTATTCTTTTATAACGAGGATAATGGAATAAGCACTTATGTGCTTTTTACATCTAGTCACCTGTGTATACGGTTTTGTGAATTTTGTCATCTGTTCACACCGGCACACAGTGGCCTGCTCTTACGAAAAGCGGAACAGGATTTAACGTGTGCGCAAGATGTTCTGCGTGCGTTCGCACACGGGGCCTCGGTTTATAGTCTCATCCGAAGGACTTTTGGGGAGAGTGGAGTCTGCACTGATGTTAACTCCAGGAGAAAATATCCCCTTGAACGGGAATCGAACCCGGGTTGTCAGATTGCGATCGCAATGTTCTAACCACTAGGCTATCCCGTCCCCCACTGCACACTACCCCCATTCTACTTATGTTCACCACAGGGAAGAGGTGTAAGATCTAATTCGAAGTACTTTGGGGGAAGGGGGTGGGTGGGGAGGAGGAGGGGGGGGGGGAGCAGAGACGGTATTGATGTTAACTCCTGAATGGGAAGCTGAGTGGTGGGTCAACCATGTGACATCAGATGGTAAGCACAAAGCTCTAGCCACAAGCCATCTCCACTTATCCACCACAGCACCCTGACCTCCCATCCCAACACACTTTTCATGTAACATATAGAGAGGGGAAAATGTTAGTAAGAAACATGATTCACGATGACTACAACATCATGGACATGGATTGTGGGTTGTAATAGCAGTCAGGGGACAAAACTCTTGCTTACAGTATAAAATCAACCAGTGCATAGGAGTTATCCTTTCTTTCTTGTATATCTTCAATATTTACCCAAATGCACATTGCAACAGGTCCTCGGTAGTATAGTGGTCAGTATCCCCGCCTGTCACGCGGGAGACCGGGGTTCAATTCCCCGCCGGGGAGAGGATATTTTTTTATGTGTTTTCTGATTTCTGTCACGTTTTCCGTCTTTTTTGTTTGTTTTTGTTTGGGTTTTCCTTACGCTTCAGCTCACTGTGTTGCATTACTATCTTTAGTCTGTTTTTCTTTTAAAGTACAGAAAATCAATACATATTTGACCTCCTGGAAAATAGATAGCCAGACAGGCAGACAAACATATAGACAGACAGGCAGATAGACAGACTTGATATATAGATTGAGATAACAAGACATTGTAGCAAAATGTTAATGACGAAGTTGGTTTTTGGTTTATAAATAGATGACTTCAAGGGAAAAAGGAAATGCATGGCATATTCAATATGCCATCTGGAAAAAAAAATTAACTTCGATTTTGACTTTGATTTGACTTTGACAAATGACAAATAGGACTGCAAGACAAATCATAATTTTTTTTAATGTATATTGTGTAGTTTCGTATTTCTATGTAATAACACAGCAGTATGTCAGTATTCCTTCACCTTCTCTGGTCCTGTAATCTAGTAGACCGTTGGGGAACCACTGAAGATTTTTTGAACCAGCTTCCTCTACTCCTAGCCGTTTTCAGCTTTCCGTAGCAGTTCGTTCCCTTCCACTCAAGGCCAGTCCACTCTCTGATGTTGTCTTCCCATCATTTGCCGTTTCTGCCTCTTTATCTCCCTCCTTGTTCTGTTCCCTATAGGACAGACAGAGAAAAACAAACTAACTTGGTGGTCAGGAAACGTCTCTGTCGACATCATGCAGCTACCTTGTCATCAGATGGGTGGGACAGCCAGCCTGGTGGCTGAATCTATACACTGGTCATCTGACGATAGGTCTGCATGAGACCAAGGGTTAGAATCTCACTTGACGGATCTGTTCACAGGGATTTTTTTTATCTGGAGTTGACTTTGGCTTCTTCTTTTTTTTAACCAGACTCCAATATAGAATAGGCTGCACAGCGGTAATAGTTTGGGGGTCACGTAGTATCTTCTATAGAGTTCGAGTGGAAAAAAAATGTTGGTGATTTTCACAGATTCTTTTAAGCATGAAAAAATGGATTGTGCACTTGTTTTGGGGATTGAGGACATAGAGCAATACCAGGTAGTCACGAGGAAGTTGGAAATAACCATCAAATGAGGTTTGCCTGTATGCCTACAGCGTTGACCCTGCGCATGCGTATTGTGGTAAGGAAGCTAGCAGATGACACATGACTGAGGGTGTACAGTGTTCGCTGAAAAATTAAAAAATTTCAAACCTACCAAATTTGTTCAAAATCACATGAGTTTTGAGTCAGAGGCTGGCCTTTCACAAAAAGTGGTTTTTATTTCTGTAAATTCCTTAGTACGTGCGGTATGACTATAAGATTCATATAGAAAAACAGAAGGAAAATGAGTGATTTTTTAATACCGGCGTGCAGCCATAGAAGAGAATATCAAACAGCCCATATGAGTTATCCTTTCTTTCTATATAATATGTTCAATATGTACCTGTATGCACTGGGTAACATGTCCTCGGTAGTATAGTGGTCAGTATCCCCGCCTGTCACGCGGGAGACCGGGGTTCAATTCCCCGCCGGGGAGAGGACTATTTTTTCGTGTTTTTTTCTCAAAACATGGACTGATGATGCGTTTTCTGTTTTCTGTCACATTTTTCGTCTTGTTCATGTGTCTTTGTTGTTTTGTTGTTGGCTTGTTGTTCTCCCCAGCATCCCCATGGGGAAGAAGGCTCTGGAGTTGACTTTGGTCTTGTGTGTGTGTGTGTGTGTGTGTGTGTGTGTGTGTGTGTGTGTGTTTGTGTGTGTGTTTGCATAGAGTACCTGTAGATAAGTATTGATATTGAATAAACACCTCCACAGAAAACAGAAAACAGAAAATTGAAAATAGCACCAACTGCTATGTGCCCCTGTGGAGAAGAAGAACAGGATACGGCCCACATCCTACAAGACTGCAGGACTCTCCAGACGCTAAGGCTGGAAGTGTGGCCTGAGCCCACGCCTCTGGAGCAGAAACTGTACGGCACGGTGGATGACCTGCAGGCAACTGCTGAATTCCTCAGAAGATCTGGCCTCACAACATAACCCAGGCAACGCAAAGAAGAAAGAAGAAGTATTGATATGAATTATTATTAAATATTTCTTTGGTTTTTTTTTACTTGGCTAGGGCTGCGAGGTTCACCAATTGTCAGATTTTGGGTAGACGTATGCAGCCAGTTATCTGTTGCTAGTCACATTCCAATTTGGGGGATGATGTCTCACACTATCCTACCCCCCCCCCCCCCCTCTCTCTCTCTCTCTCTCTCTCTCTCTCTCTCTCTCTCTCTCTCTCTCTCTCTCTCTTCATGGCGGTAAAAAGAGAGAGGAAAATGTAAGAAACATGATTGACGATAACAACATAATCATGGACATCGATTGTGGGTTGGAATAGCAATCAGGGGGCGTAACCCTTACATACAGTACAAAATCAGCTAGAGCATAGGAGTTATCCTTTCCTACTGTATATCTTCAAGATTTACCTGTATGCTTACTGTGACACGTCCTCGGTAGTATAGTGGTCAGTATCCCCGCCTGTCACGCGGGAGACCGGGGTTCAATTCCCCGCCGGGGAGAGGATTTTTTTCAGTTTTCTCAAAACATTGACGTGATGTTGTGTTTCCTGCTTTCTTTCACGTTTTCTGTTTTTCGTTTTTTTCGTTTTTTCTTTTTTGTATAGGCTGTTGGTTTGGTTTGGTTTAGCTTGTTTTGTTATGTTTTATTTTGTTGTGTTTGATTTCAGGAGATATAACTGTCTGTCTGCTGCAAGGCGGGTAGCTTGGAGGAGGGACAATCCATGGACTTTCAGTGTTTCTGCCAAGGAATCACTCCAGCGTCGCCTGGGTCTACCTCTGGCCCTCGTGCCAGAGTACCTTAAGTTGTAAGCACGCAGGGCTGGCTGGTTTGGCAGCATCCGTGTGAGGGGCCCGAACCACTTGGTTCGTTGTTGTTCAATAGGGTGTAGGACGGGTGTGGCTCCTACCACGTCTTTGATCACCTCGTTTCTTATCTTATCTCTCCTGGTCTTGTTGGCGGCTTTCCTCAAGCACTTCATCTCACACGTTACCAGTTTCTGCTCCAGGGCTTTTGTCAGGGGCCATGTCTGGCACTGGTAAGTGAGAGTTGGCAGGAAGATGGCTTTGCCTTGGTGCTCATAGGGATGTTAGGATGTGGCAGAAGTGGGGCAAGTTGATAGCTGACTGCGTTTGCTTTTTGACAGCGTGTTTCTATTTCTCTGTTCAGTTTTCCATCTTCTGTGAATATACTGCCTAAGTACTTGAATTCAGTCGTCAACTTAAGTTGGGCTCCGTTGATGTTGATTTTGAGCTTTTCTGGAGTTCTACTGACTGTCATGGCTTAAGTCTTGCTTACGCTGATTTTCATGCCATAGGTTTCACAGCATGTATTGAGCTGGTCTGTGTGCTCTTGCCGCTTGTTTTTGTTATCATTGATCATGACTTGATCGTCATCAAACAGAAGTTCGTTAAGTGCCTCCAGGTCTGAGTTGGCTTCCTTTGTGATCTGGTCCATATATATGATGAAGAGCAGAGGGGAAAGGACGCAGCCCTGTAACACCCCAGACGTTACAGGGAACCAGTTGGAACGTCAACTTGGAGTGCGAACTGCGCTCTTGCTGTCGTTGTATACAGCTCTGATATCATCAAAGAGCTGCCTCTTGATGTCATACTGCTCCAGGACCCTCCAGAGCACTTTTATTTAGCAAGTACAGAAAATCAGTACATAATTATTTGACCTCCAAGGAAAAAAGATAGCAGACAGATGTACAGACAGGCAGACAACCATATAGACAGACAGGTAGATAGACAGACATTGATAGATAGAAGTAACTAGACATTGTAGCTAAATGTTAATGATGAAGTTGGGGTTTTTGTTCCTAGACAGATGGCTTGAAGAGAAAAAAACAAACAAATGCATGGCGTATTTCATATACCGTCTGGACATTTTTTTAAATGACTTGGATTTTGACCTTGACTTGACCTTCACACCTATCCCATAGTCCCATGGACCATGATTGCACCAGTGAAGATTTTGCAGCCACCTTCCTTTACTCAAATTCACTTTGACAGATAACAAAAAAGACTGCAAGAGAAATCATTTTATGTATTATGTAGGGTTTTTTTTTCTATGTAATAACACAGCAGTGTATCAGTATTCCTTTACCTTCACCTGTCCCTTAGTCTAGTACACCGTTGGCGCCCCACTGAAGATTTTTCAACCGTCTTCCTCCACTCCAAGCAGTTTTCAGCTTTCCGTAGCTAGTCGTTCCATTCCACTCAAGGCCAGTCCACTCTCTTGGGGGGGGGGGGGGGGGGTGTTATTACTTAGCTAGGGCTTCGATGTTCATCAAAGGTCAGAGTTTTGGCAGACCTATGTGACCATTTACTCCTCCCTGAGGTAGTGCATTCCGTGATGATGTCTCCCACTGTCCTAGTCCCCCCTCCCCCCCCCCCCCTCCCCCACCCCCACCCCCCCCTTTTTCTCTCTCTCTTTTCAATGTAGTAAAAGGAGAGGGGAAAATGTAAGTAAGAAACATGATTCACGATGACTACAACATCATGGACATGGATTGTGGGTTGGAATATCAGTCAGGGGACGTAACCCTTGCATACAGTACAAAATCAGCTAATGCATAGGAGTTATCCTTTCCTACTGTACATCTTCAAGATTTACCTGTATGGTCACTGTGACATGTCCTCGGTAGTATAGTGGTCAGTATCCCCGCCTGTCACGCGGGAGACCGGGGTTCAATTCCCCGCCGGGGAGAGGGTTTTTTTTCAGTTGTCTCAAAACATTGACGTGATGTGTTTCCTGTTTTCTTTCACGTTTTCTGTATTTCTTTTTTTTTCTTTTTTGTATAGGCTGTTGGCTTGGTTTATTTAGCTTGTTTTGTTATATTTTGTTTTGTTGTGTTTGATTTTAGGTTTTCCTTACGCTTCAGCTCACTGTGTTACATTACTATCGTTAATCTGTTTGTCTTTTAAAATCAAATACATGGCTTATTTCATATACCGTCTGGAAAGTTGTTTTGAAAATGACTTTGATTTCAACTTTGACTTGACTTTTAAACCTATCCCATAGCCCTATGGACAATGATGGCACCAATGAAGATTTTGCAACCAGCTTCCTCCACTCGACATCTTTTTGACAGACGACAAAACGACTTCAAGATAAATCATTTATGTATTGTGTAGTTTCTTATTTCTATGTCATAACACAGCAGTATGTCAGTATTCCTTCACATTTACCTGTCTAATAGTCTAGTATACCGTTGCAGCATCACTGAAGAGGTTTTCAACCAGGTTCCTCCACTCGTCGTGGCTTTCAGCTTTCCGTAGCAAGTCGTTCCATTCCACTCAAGGCCATTCCACTCTCTGATGTCTATCCATCGTTTTCTCTGTCTGCCTCTTCGTCTCCCTCCTTATACTGTTCCCTGTAGGACAGACAGAGAGAGAAAAACAAGCTAACTTTGTGGTCAGGAAACGTCTCTGCCGACATCATGCGGCTACCTTGTCATCAGATGGGTGGACATCCAGCCTGGTGGCTGAAGCTTCACACTGGTCATCTGAGGATAGGTCTGCATGAGACCACGGGTTCCAATCTCTCCTGAGGTGTCCCTTCACAGGGATTTTTTTCCCTCTGGAGTTGACTTTGTTGTTTTGCCAGTGTGTTACTTAGTTCTTCACTTTCACGTCCTTCCACCAAAAAGTGATTTTAGACGGTTAAGTGTGTGTGTGTTTATGCATATAATATGTGTACACGTGTACTGATATAAATCATTATTCAATATTAGTTTGCAGAGGTTTGTTTTTGATTATTTATTTGTTTGTTTTTTGTTGTTTGTTGTTGGTTTGTTGTTGTTGATTGGGTTTTTTTTGTCTTTTTGGGAGGTTGTTACTTAGCTAGGACTGCAAGGCTCATCAATGGTCAGATTTATGGTAGACCTAGGCGACAATTTAGCCCCCCCTAAGGTAGTGCATTCCGTGATGATGTCTCCCACTGTCCTAGCCCCCCCCCCCCCCCCCCAACCCCTAACCCACCCTCTCTCTCTCTCTCTCTCCTCTCTCTCTCTCTCTCTCTCTCTCTCTCTCTCTCTCTCTCTCTCTCTATCTCTCAATATTTCAATATCTTATTGTTATGTGTAACAAGTATATGTACCATCTGACAATGTGTGGATGTTTATCTGTATGACTTATTAAGTTTGGTTGTTGTTATTTTTCTTGGTTTTGTTGTTGTTCTTGTTGTTGTTGTTTGTTTTTTTTCTTTTTTTTTCTTTTTCCTTCTTTTGTTGATTTGGTTTTTCTTTCTCCTTGTTTGTTTGTTTTGGTTGGGGGTTTTGGGGGGGTGGGGGTGGGGGTGGGGGTGGGGTGTTTTTAAGGTTTTCTGTTTTTGTTATTTTTTGTTTGTTTGTTGTTTTTTGGTTTGTTTGGTTTGGTTTGTTTGTTTGTTTGTTTGTTTGTTTTTTGTTGGGGGGGGGGGGGGCTGTTTTGAAAAGGGTTATTTTCCCTTGTTTCTACTGTGAAAGTGTATAAGTGTTGGGTTATAATTAAGATGTATCCCTACGGACGGGGACTGGATGTAAAAAAGCACATGAGTACTTATTCATTATCCTCGAAATAAAAGAATTTGTCATTGTCATTGTCATTGTCATTCTCTCTCTCTCTCTCTCTCTCTCTCTCTCTCTCTCTCTCTCTCTCTCTCTCTCTCTCTCTCTCTCTCTCTCTCTCTCTCTCTCTCTCTTCTCATGTTGTAAAAAGAGAGGGGAAAATGTAAGTAACAAACGGGATTCACGATGACTACAACATCATGGACATGGATTGTGGGTTGAAATATCAGTCAGGGGACGTAAACCTTGCATACAGTACAAAATCAGTTAGTGCATAGGAGTTATCCTTTCTTCTTGTCTATCTTCAAGATTTACCTGTACGCTCACTGTGACAAGTCCTCGGTAGTATAGTGGTCAGTATCCCCGCCTGTCACGCGGGAGACCGGGGTTCAATTCCCCGCCGGGGAGAGGATTTTTTTTTTCCAGTTTTCTCAAAACATTGACGTGATGTGTTTCCTATTTTCTTTCACGTTTTGTTTTTTGTTTTTTGTTTTTCTTTGAGGCTATTGGTTTAGTTTTGTGTTAAGCTGGTTTTGTTATGTTTTGTTTTGTTGTGTTTGATTTCAGGTTTTCCTTATTCTTCAGCTCACTGTGTTACATTACTATGGTTAGTCTGTTTTTCTTTTATTTAACAAGTACAGAAAATCAGTACATGTTTGACCTCCAAGGAAAATAGAAAGCCACACAGATGTTCAGACAGGCAGACAAACATACAGACAGACAGGTAGATAGACAGACATTGATACACAGAAATAACTAGACATTGTAGCTAAATGTTAATGATGAAGTTGGGTTTTTTTGTTGCTAGACAGATGGCTTCATGAGAAGAAAGCAAATCCATGGCTTCTTTCATATACCGTCTGGACTTTTTTTAAATGACTTTGATTTTGACTTTGACTTGACGTTCACACCTATCGCAAAGCCCCAAGGACCATGATGGCCCCAATGAAGATCTTTGCAACCAGCTTCCTCCACTTAACCTCACTTTGAGAGATGAGAGAAAGGCTTGTAAGACAAATCATTTATGTATTGTGTAGTTTCTTATTTCTATGTAATAACACAGCAGTATGTCAGTATTCCTTCACCTTATCTTGTCCCTTAGTCTTGTACACCATTGGTGCCCCACTGAAGATTTTTCAACCGTCTTCCTCCACTCCTAGCAGTTTACAGCTTTCCGTAGCAAGTCGTTTCACTCAAGGCTACCAGTCCACTCTCTGATGTTGTCTTCCCATCGTTTTCTCTGTCTGCCTCTTCGTCTCCCTCCTCATACTGTTCCCTGTAGGACGGACAGAGAAAAACAAACTAACAATAGTGGTCAGGAAACGTCTCTGCCGACATCATGCAGCTACCTTGTCATCAGGTGGGTGGACATCCATCCTGGTGACTGAAGCTTCACACTGGTCATATGAGGATAGGTCTGCATGAGACCACGGGTTCCAATCTCCAGTGAGGTGTCCCTTCACGGGGATTTTTTCTCCCTCTGGAGTTGACTTTGTTGTTTTGCCAGTGTATAAGTTAGTTCTTCACTTTAACGTCCTTCCACCATAAAGTGATTTTAGACGGTTAAGTGTGTGTGTGTTTGTGTGTTTATACATATTATAATAATTATGTGTACACATGTACTGATATAAATTATTATTCAAATTAGTTTTGCAGAGGTTTTTTTTTGTTTTTTTTTTTGTTGTTTTTTTGTTGATTGTTGTTGGTTTGTTGTTGTTTTTTTGATTTTGACATTGTTGTTTTTTTGGGGGTTTTACTTAGCTAGGCTGCGAGGTTCATCAATGGTCAGATTTTTTATAGACCTATGCGACCAATTTACCCCACCCTAAGGTAGTGAATTCCCCGTGATGATGTCTCCCACTGTCCAAGCTCCCCCCCCCACCCCCCCCATCCCCCCACCATCTCTCTCTCTCTCTCTCTCTCTCCCCTCTCTCTCTTCTCTCTCTCCTCTCTCTCCTCTCTTCGATGTAGTAAAAGGAGAGGGTAGCATGTCAGTAAGAACAGGTTTCCCACGATGACTACAACATCATGGACAGGATTGTGCATTGAAATAGCAGTCAGGGACGTAAACCTTGCATACAGTACAAAATCAGCTAGTGCAGAGGAGTTATCCTTTCTTCTTGTATATCTTCAAGATTTACCGGGTACGCCACTGTGACATGTCCTGGGTAGTATAGTGGCCAGTATCCCCCCCTGTCACGCGGGAGACCGGGGTTCAATTCCCCCCCGGGGGAGGGGAAATTTTTTTTCAGTTTTCTCACATTGGCGTGATGTTGTGTTTCCTGTTTTCTTTCATGTTTCTGTCTCTTTTTCTTCTTTTTTTTCTTTCATTTTTGTATAGGCTATTGGCTTGGTTTATTTAGCTTGTTTTGTTATATTTTGCTTTGCTGTGTTTGATTTTAGGTTTTCCTTACGCTTAAGCTCACTGTGTTACATTCTATCTATCTATCTGTCCCGTAAACTGACGACCGTGGGGGCACCCTCAAAGACTCAGCAACCAGTTCCCTCCATTCCTCTCTCTGTTCTGCCTTTCTCAGGGTTTTGTTGAGTTCTAGGCCTGTCCAATCACTGATGTTATCCTCCCAGCTCTTCCTTGGTCCGCCTCTTCTTCTTCCTCCTTGGACAGTGCCTTGCAAAACTGTCTTTGTAATTCCTTGGGATCTTGTGACATGCCCATACCACTTAAGTTTACGCTTTTTCACGATCGTTAGAAGGTTCTCATGGGGTCCAATGGTTTTGCTGGATTCTGTTATGCACGCTTTCGTTGCTTATGTGGTCTTTGTAGGAGATGCCAAGGAGTCTCCGAAAGCATCTCATCTCCACGCCTGTACTTCTTCTCTCCAAATCTGCAGTCAGGCTCCATGATTCACGGGCATACAGAAATATGGATATGACAAGGGAGCGCATTAGTCTGATTTTGGGAGATAAGTGGAGATATTCTTATCTCTCCAGATGGTGTTTAGTTTTGACAAAGCTGTTATTGTCTGTGCGGGTCCTGCATACTACTTTCTGCTTGGATCCCTGGTCGGATACAATGGCTCCCAGGTACTTGAAGCTTTGAACTGTTTCCAGCTTCTGGTCATTAACCCTGATATCAGTGCTATGCCGTTGGTGTTATTAGTCATCAGTTTGGTCTTCTCTGCACTGATTTCCATGCCGTATGTTTGGAGGCCTTACCCCAAGTGTTCTGTTAGGCTGGCAAGCTCTTTTTCTGATCCTGCTATTCCATCAATGTCATCTGCGAAGCGGAGGTTTGTGATCGTTCTGCCACCAATGCTGACTGATCCTTCATGATGTTCCAGTGCATCAGCCATGATTCTCTCAAGGAAGATGTTGAAAAAAAAAAGGGTTGAGAGTAGACAGCCCTGCCTTACTCCAACTGTTGTTCGAAACCATTCTCCAATTTGTTGTTGTAGTACACCGCACTGGTGGCCTCGCTGTACAGCTGTTTGATGACTCTGATCAGGTTTGCAATTGATGCTGTACAAAATTCATTGTTTGCCCACAAAGCTGCATGCCACACCCTGTCAAATGCCTTTTTAAAATCGATAAATACGTGGTAAAGGTCTTGTTGATGTTGAAGGTACCGCTCACATAGTATTCTGAGGTTGAATATCTGTTCTGTTGTGCTGCGCCCTGCTCGGAAACCTGCTTGTTCCTCACAATGATGGTCCTCTGCTTGTGGCTTCAGTCATTCAATATTATCTGCAGCATGACCTTTCTTGGGTGACATATGAGGCTGATTGTGCGGTAATTATGGCATTGTTGTAGATTTCCTTTTTTGGGGAGGGTGATGATGGGGTGACTGCGTCCATGGTTTGGCCATTTTCCCTGTCTGCCAGATCTTTTTTGCAGATTCTTAGTAGGGGCGCTGATCATGGCTTCCCCTAAGCTTTGGACCAACTCAGCTGGAATGTTGTCAGCCCCCGCTACTTCCCCTTTTTCAGCGATCTGACTGCTGTTTCCACTTCTTCTCGGAGGGTAGGGTGACTGTCTGTGTCTTTGCTTTCGGGTACATTAAGGACTTCTGGATCTCCTGCGGTTCTATGTTTATCAGGTCGGAGCAGTATTTTGTCCATCTGTTCAGAATATCCTGGTCGTCAGTGGGGACACTTCCCATTTTTGTCTTGGATTGTTAAACCTTTTTTCTGTTTCGTGCTGTCAGGTCTTTCACCTGTTTTATATGCTTTTTCTGCTATTGTTTTTCTTGATGTTCTCTTCAATGTCTTGGCACTGTTCACCGATCCATTTCTCTTTTGCCTCCGTCATGGACTTCTGATTCTTTTGTTGATGCCCCATATTGTTCTGCTCTTTCTTTTTGTTTCATTTTTTCTTTTCTTCAACTCTCTACGCTTGTCGCATAGTTGTAGGATGTTAGGTGTACCCATGTTTTTTTGACTGGTCGGTGTTTTCCAAAAAGCTCGTTTGCTGTTCAGTCACCGCGTAAATTGAAACTATTCGTCAGTGTATCTATGTCTGAGTCTTATCACAGTGATGCTGCAAACTTTCCACCTATCCTTGCTTGAAAAATTTTTAATACCTCTGGGTCCTTCAGCTTCTCGAGGTCAAATTTGATCCTGAGTTGTTCCGCTTGTGGATTTTTTTTTAGACGTATCGGAAAGTCATCATCACAGAATCAGATCACTCCCTATGTCTGCTCCTGGAAAACTTCGTGTCTGTGCGATGTTACGCTAGACTGAAACCGTCTTTTCACCATGATGTAATCTATTTGGGTTTTGGTGTTCTCCATTTTGGGGTATGCCATGTCCATTTTCTGGATTTCTTGTGTGGGCCAAGTGTATTCACTAGCTGGAGGTGGTTGTACTTGCAAACTCCAGGAGTCTCAAGCCCCTTTCATTTGATTGGTTATTACAATGTGGCCCACAAATGCCCCCCCAGTCTTTCCATGCATCTTCTCCTACTTGGCGTTCCAGTCGCCCTTGCACAACGAGGAGTCTTTCTTGGGTGTTTGATTCAGAACCTCTTGTAGCTGGTCTAAAATTCTTCTAAAGCTTCATCTGTGCAGTCTGATGTAGGGGGGGTATGCCTGTACATATTATGTTTAAAAGGGGGGTTTCTCTCAGGCGATGGTAATAAGTCTGCTGACACAGGCTGACAGCTCATGACGGTGTTCACGGGGTCTTTGTGAACGAGAAACCCCCCCGCCGGTTCATGTTCATCCTGTTTTCACTGTAGTATAATTTGTTCTTCCTGGGTCGTTGTTTCACCCATGTTTTTTTTCCACCTGACTTCGCAGAGCCCCAAAGGGTGTGCATTGATATCTGGACATCTCATTGTCAGTTCTTCCACTTTGCCTGCAGCTCTTAGTGTCCGTACATTCCAAGTGCCAATGATGGTGTTGTTTCTGGCAGAATTTTGCTACGTTTTACATTCAGTAGCATACTTTCGACATCTGTCCTGATGAGCAACAGAAGGCGCGGTCCTTGGTAACCCGGGCGACGACCGATCCGGTATGGAGATTCTGGCTGTCTTTGTCATTGGTGTATCTTGGGCAAATCAAACCTGGCGGAGCCCATCCCTCTCCAGGTCGGATTTTTTGGTTGGGTTTACTCCCCACATGTGGCAGGTGGTACTGGGTTACATGGTTACCAATAGCAGAGGGAGTCTCTGACCTGACCACGTGTTACATTACTATCCTCAATCTGTTTTTCTTTTAAAATCAAATACATGGTTTATTTCATATACCCTCTAGAATTGTTTTTTAGAATGCCTTTGATTTCAACTTTCACTTGACATTTACACCTATCCCATAGCCCTATGGACAGTGATGGCACCAATGAAGATTTTGCAACCAGCTTCCTCCACTCCATATCTCTTTGACAGACGACAACAACGACTTCAAAACAAGTTATTTATGTATTGTGTAGTTTTTTTTATTTCTATGTCATAGCACAGCAGTATGTCAGTATTCCTTCACCTTTACCTGTCTAATAGTCTAGTATACCGTTGCGCATCACTGAAGAGGTTTTTAACCAGCTTCCTCCACTCCTAGCGGTTTTCAGCTGTCCGTAGCAAGTCGTTTCACTCAAGACAAGTCCACACTCTGATGTTGTCTTCCCATCGTTTTCTCTGTCTGCCTCTTCGTCTCCCTCCTTGTACTGTTCCCTGTATTACAGACAGAGAAAAACAAACTAACATAGCGGTCAGGAAACGTCTCTGCCGACATCATGCAGCTACCTTGTCATCAGATGGGTGGACATCCAGCCTGGTGGCTGAAGCTTCACACTGGTCATCTGATGATAGGTCTGCATGAGACCACGGGTTCCAATCTCCTCTGGGGTGTCCCTTCACAGGGATTTTTTTCCCCCTGGAGTTGACTTTGGTGTTTTGCCAGTGTGTTCACTTTAACGTCCTTCCACCAAAAAGTGATTTTAGATGGTTAAGTGGTTGTGTTTATACATATAATATGTGTACACATGTACTGATATAAATAATCATTCAATATTAGTTTTGCAGAGGTTGTTTTCGTTTGTTTATTTGTTTGTTTTTTGTTGTTGTTGTTGGTTTTTTTTGGGTTTTTTGTTGTTGTTTGTGGTGGTTTTTTTGTTGTTGTTGGGTTTTTTTGTTTGTTTTTTTTGTTTGGGGGGGTGTTGTTACTTTAACTAGGGCTGCGTGGCTCATGAATGTTCAGAATTTTGGTAGACCTATGCAACAATTTACCCCCCCGTAAGGTAGTGCATTCCGTGATGATGTCTACCACTGTCCAAGCTCCCCCTCCCCATCCCCCACCATTTTCTCTCTCTCTTTTCGATGTAGTAAAAGGAGAGGGAAAATGTAAGTAACAAACAGGATTCACGATGACTACAACATCATGGACATGGATTGTGCATTGAAATAGCAGTCAGGGACGTAAACCTTGCATACAGTACAAAATCAGCTAGTGCAGAGGAGTTATCCTTTCTTCTTGTATATCTTCAAGATTTACCTGTACGCTCACTGTGACATGTCCTCGGTAGTATAGTGGTCAGTATCCCCGCCTGTCACGCGGGAGACCGGGGTTCAATTCCCCGCCGGGGAGAGGATTTTTTTTCAGTTTTCTCACATTGACGTGATGTTGTGTTTCCTGTTTTTCTTCATGTTTTCTGTCTCTTTTTCTCTTCTTTTTTTCTTTCATTTTTGTATAGGCTATAGGCTTTGTTTATTAGCTCTTTTGTTATATTTGTTTTGTTGTGTATAATTTTAGGTTTTCCTTGCGATTAAGCTCACTTTGTTACATTACTATCGTTAATCTGTTTTTTTCTTTTAAAATCAATACATGGTTTAATTTTCATATACCGTCTGGAAATTTTTAAAAAATGACTTTGGACTTTGACTTTTTGACTTGACTTTTACACCTATCCCACAGTCCCATGGGACCGTGATGGCACCAATGAAGATTTTGGAAAACAACTTCCTCGACTCTATTCTCTTTGACAGACGACAAAAACAACGGTAAGACAAATCATTTGTGTATTGTGTAGTTTCTTATTTCTATGTCATAATACAGCCGTATGTCAGTATTCCTTCACCTCTTCTTGTCCCGTAGTCTAGTACACCATTGGGGCCCCACCGAAGATATTTTCAAACCAGCTTCCCTCCACTCCCAGCGGTTTTTCATCTTTCCATAGCAAGTCGTTCCATTCCACTCAAGGCCATCCTTTCTCTGATGTTGTCTTCCCATCGATTTCTCTGTCTGCCTCTTCGTCTCCTCCTTGTACTGTTCCCTGTAGGACAGACAGAAAAACAAACTAACATAGTGGTCAGGAAACGTCTCTGCAGACATCATGCAGCTACCTTGTCATCAGTGGGTGGACATCCAGCCTGGTGGCTGAAGATCCACACTGGTCATCTGACGATAGGTCTGCATGAGACCAAGGGTTAGAATCTCACTTGAGGGATCTGTTTACAGGATTTTTTTTATCTGGAGTTGACTTTGGCTTTTTTTTTTTTTTACCAGACTCCAATATAGAATGGGCCGCACACCGGTATTACTTTGGGGGTCACGTAGTAACTTCTATAGAGTTCGAGTGGAAAAAAATGTTGGTGATTTTCACGGATTTTTTTAAGCATGAAAAAATGGACTGTGCTCTTGTTTTTGGGATTGAAAACATAGAGCAATACCAGGTAGTCACGAGGAAGTTGGAAATAACGATGAGGTTTGCCTGTATTCCTACAGCATTGACCCCGCGCATGCATATTGGGGTAAGGAAGCTAGCAGATGACAAAGGACTGAGGGAGTAGAGTGTTTGCTGAAATATTAAAAGATGTCAAACCTACCAAATTTGTTCAAAATCACATGAGTTTTGAGTCAGAAGCTAGTCTTTGACAAAAAGTGTTTTTATTTCTGTGGATGCCTTAGTACGTGCGGTATGACTATAAGAGTCACATAGAAAAACCGAAGGAAAAAGAGTGATTTTTTAATACCAGTGTGCAGCCATAGAAGAGAATATCAAACAGCCCTTATGAGATCCTTTCTTTTGTGTATAATATGTTCAATATGTACCTGTATGCAGTGGGTGACATGTCCTCCGTAGTATAGTGGTCAGTATCCCCGCCTGTCACGCGGGAGACCGGGGTTCAATTCCCCGCCGGGGAGAAGACTTTTTTCTCGGTTTTTTTCCTCAAAATATGGACTGATGATGTGTTTTCTGTTTTCTGTCACGTTGTCCGTCTTTTTGTGTGTCTTTGTTTGTTGTTTTGTTGTTGGCTTCTTGTTGTCCTCAGCATACCCATGGGGAAGAAGGCTCTGGAGTTGACTTTGGTCTTTTGTGTATGTGTTGTGTGTGTGTGTGTGTGTGTGGTGTGTATATGTCTGTGTGGGTGTGTGTTTGCATAGAGTACCTGTCGATAAGTATTGATATGAATTATTATTAAATACTTGTTTGCTTTTTCTGTTACTTGCGGGTGGAGGTTTACCCAAAGGTGAAC
>CM054138.1:81117210-81144237 GCA_028751875.1 Rapana venosa | reverse complement strand
AATATCAGTAAAGGGGGACGCCCCCTTTCAAATCTATCTTTCTCCCCCGTAGCGACGACCGGGGGGCACCCTAAAAGCTCAACAACCATTCCCCTCCTTCCCTCCTCTGTCGCTTTCTCAGGGTTTTGTTGAGTTCAGGCCTGTCCATTCGCTGTGTTATCCTCCCAGCTCTTCCTTGGTCTGCCTCTTCTTTTCCCTTTCCTTGGACCTTTGCCTTGTAAAATTGTCTTTGCAAGTCCTTTGGATCTTTTGTGACATGCCCATACCATTTAAGTTTACGTTTTTTCACGATCTTTTAGAAGGTTCTCATAGGGTTCAATGGTTTGCTGGATTCTGTTATGCACGCTTTCGTTGCTTATGTGGTCTTTGTAGGAGATGCCAAGGAGTCTCCGAAAACATCTCATCTCCACCGCCTGTACTCTTCTCTCTAAATCTGCAGTCAGGGTCCATGATTCACAGGCATACAGAAATATGGATATGACAAGGGAGCGCATTAGTCTGATCTTGGAGATAGGTGAGATATTTTATCTCTCCAGATGGTGTTTTAGTTTTGCCCAAAGCTGTTATTGTCTGTGCAGTCCGCATACTACTTCTGGCTTGGATCCCTGGTTGATACAATGGCTCCCAGGTACTGAAGCTTTGAACTGTTTCCAGCTTCTGGTCATTAACCTGATATCAGTGCTAATCCGTTGGTGTTTATTAGTCTCAGTTTGGTCTTCTCTGCACTGTTTTCCCATGCCGTATTTTTTTGGGGGCCCTTTTATTCAAGTGTTCTGTTAGGCGGGCAGCTCTTTTTCTGATCCTGCTATTCCATCAATGTCATCTGCGAAGCGAAGGTTTGTGATCGTTCGGGCCACCAATGCTGACTGATCCTTCATGATGTTCCAGTGCATCAGCCATGATTCTCTCAAGGAAGATGTTGAAAAGAGGGGGTGAGAGTAGACACCCCTTTGCCTTACTCCAACTGTTGTTCGAAACCATTCCCCAATGTTGTTGTTGTAGTACCCCTGCACTGGTGGCCTCGCTGTAAGCTGTTTGATGACTCTGATCAGGTTTGCTTTTGATGCTGTACAAATTCAGGGTTTTGCCCCACAAAGCTGCATGCCACACCCTGTCAAATCCCTTTTTTAAAATCGAAAAATACGTGTTAAAGGTCTTGTTGTGTTGAAGGTACCGCCCCATTAGTATTCTGAGGTTGAATATCTGTTGGGTTGTGCTGCGCCCTGCTCTGAAACCGCTTGTTCCTCAGCAATGATGGTCTCTGCTTGTGGCTTCAGTCTATTCATATTATCGCAGCATGACCTTGCTTGGGTGGCATATGATGCTGATTGTGCGGAAATTATGGCATTGTTGTAGATTTCCTTTCTTGGGGAGGGTGATGATGAGTGATTGTGTCCATAGTTTTGGGCCCATTTTCCTGTCTGCCAGATCTTGTTGCGATTCTTAGTAGGGCGCTGATCATGGCTTCCCTCCAGCTTAAAACCAACTCAGCTGGATGTTGTCAGCCTGCTGACTTTCCCTTTTTCAGAGATCTGACTGCTGTTTCCACTTCTTCTCGGAGGATAGGTTGACTGTTGTGTCTTTGCTTTCGGGTACATTAAGGACTTCTGGATCTCCTGCGGTTTTTATAGTTATACAGGTCGGATGAGTACTCTGTCCATCTGTTCAGAATATCCTGGTTGTCAGAGAGACACTTCCCAATTTTTGTCTTGGATTGTTAAACCCTTTCCCTGTTTTGTGCTAGTCAGGTCTTTCACCAGCTGATATGCTTTCTTGCTATTGTTTTTCTTGATGTTCTCTTCAATGTCCCTTTGGCACTGTTCACCGATCCATTTCTCTTTTGCCTCCGTCATGGACTTCCTGATTTTTTTGTTGACTGCCCTATTTTTGTTCTGCTCTTTCTTTTGTTTCATTTTTCTTTTTCTTCAACTCTCTACGCTTGTCTCCTACCTTGGCGTTCCAGTCACCTTGCACAACGAGGATGTCTTTCTTGGGAGTTTGATTCAGAACTTCTTGTAGCTGGTCATAAAATTCTTCTATGGCTTCATCTGTGCAGTCTGATGTAGGGGCCTATGCCTGTACTACAGTTATGTTAAAGGGGGTTGCTCTCAGGCGGATGGTAATAAGTCTGCTGGACACAGGCTGACAGCTCATGACGGTGTTCACGGTGTCTTTGTGAACGAGAAACCCCACGCCGTGTTCATGTTTATCCTGTTTTCCACTGTAGTATAATTTGTGGTCTTCTGGGTCGTTGTTTCTCCCCTGTTTTTCCACCTAACTTCGCAGAGCCCAAGATGTGCCATTGATATCTGGACATCTCATGTGTCAGTTCTTCCACTTTGCCTGCAGCTCTTAGTGTCCGTACATTCCATGTGCCAATGATGGTGTTGTTTCTGGCACGGATTTTGTTGTGTTTTACATCAGTAGCATACTTTCGACCTCTGTCCTGATGAGCAACAGAAGGCGCGGTCCTTGGTAACCTGGGCGACGACCGATCCGGTATGGAAATTCTGGCTGTCTTTGTCATGGGTGTATCTTGGGCAAATCAAACCTGGCGGAGCCCATCCCTCTCCAGGTCGGATTTTTTGATTGGGTTTACTCCCCACATGTGGCAGGTGGTAAAAGGTTACATGGTTACCAGTAGCAGAGGGAGTCTCTGACCTGACCTTACATACAGTATAAAATCAGCCAGTGCATAGGAGTTATCCTTTCTTTCTGTTATATCTTCAATATCTATCCAAAGGCTAATTGTGACATGTCCTCGGTAGTATAGTGGTCAGTATCCCCGCCTGTCACGCGGGAGACCGGGGTTCAATTCCCCGCCGGGGAGAGGATGTTTTTGCCAGTGTCACTTTTCTCAAAACATGGACTGACGTTCTGTCTTCTGTTTTCTGTCACGTGTTCTATATTTGGTTTTTTTCTTTATTTTTTTGTTGGCTTGGTTTAGTTTAACTTGGGTTTTTTGTTATGTTTTGTTGTGTCCTGTTTCATTTCAGGTTTTTCTTACGCTTCAGCTCACTGGGTTACATTACTATTGTTAGTCTGTTTTTCTTTTTTTTAGCAAAAATAGAAAATTAATATATATTTGACCTCCAAGGATAAAAGATAGCCACAAATATGTACAAACAAGTAGACAAACACATAGACAGACAGGCAGATTGACAAACATTGATAGATAGAATGATGTAATTAGACATTGTTCACTGTTCACTGGTCCCGTAACCCGCCAGGGTCGTAGGGGCGCTGCATGGTGGACGAACGGTGGACCAGCTGGCTCCACTTAGCGCGGTCGTGGGCGAGTGCCCTGGGTGACACTGAAGTCCTCTCCTGTCCAATCACGGATGTCGTCGGCCCCACTTTCTCCTCTGTCTGCCCCGTCTTCTCTTCCCCTGGACTGTTCCTTGCAGGATGGTCTTTGCAAGTCCTTCTGAGCGTGTTACGTGCCCATACCATCTGAGTTTCCTCTTTTTCGCCGTGGTCAGTAGGTCTTCATAGTCCCGCACCTGTTGAGTGATCATTCTGCGGACTTCATTGTTGGTGACATGGTCCTTGTATGAGATGCCAAGGAGCCTTCTGAGGCATCTCATTTCTACATTGTCCAGGCAGTAGAAATGAGATGCCTCAGAATTAGACATTGTAGCTAAATGTTAATGATGAGGTTGATTTTTGTTCCTAGATAGATGGCTTGATGAAAAAACAGCAAATGCATGGCTGATTCAATATACCATCTGGAAATAAACATTGGACTTTGATGTTGACAACATGTAACAGTAAAGTCCTTCGGATGAGACTATAAACCGAGCATGTAGAACATCTTGCACACACGTTAAATCCTGTTCCGCTTTTCGAAAGAGTAGGCCATTGTGTGCCGGTGGGAACAGATGACAAAATTTACAAAACCGCATACACACGGGGACTGGATGTGAAAAAGCGCATGAGTGCTTATTCCATTATCCTCGATATAAAAAAAGTCATCTGAGTGCTATGATTTGTTGCTTTACAAGATTCAGCGCTATATAAATTCCATACATTATTATTATTATTATTATTATTATTATTATTATTATTATCATTATCATTATTAATGTAACCCAGTGAGTTGAAGCGTAAGGAAAACCTAAAATGAAACAGGACACAACAAAACATAACAAAAAACCCAAGTTCAACTAAACCAAGCCAACAAAAAACCAAAGAAAAAACAAATATAGAAACGTGACATAACACACAACATCAGTCCATGCTTTTGAGAAGAAAATGGAGAAAAAAAATCTTCTCCCCGGCGGGGAATTGAACCCCGGTCTCCCGCGTGACAGGCGGGGATACTAATCACTATACTACCGAGGACCTGTCACCATTTGCCTGCGGATAGATATTGAAGATATACAGCAAGAAAAGATAACTCCTATGCACTCCAACAAAACAACTAAAGACCCAAGTTAAACTAAACCAAGCCAACAAAAAACCAAAGAAAAAACAAATATAGAAAACGTGACAGAAAACAGAAAACACAACATCAGTCCATGTTTTCAGAAGAAAATGTAGAAAAAACATAGTGGTCAGGAAACGTCTCTGCAGACAGCATGCAGCTGCCTTGTCATCAGGTGGGTGGACATCCAGCCTGGTGGCTGAAGCTTCACACTGGTCATCTGAGAAAAGGTCTGCATGAGACCACGGGTTCCAATCTCACTGGAGGGATCTGTTCACAGGAATTTTTTTCTCTGGAGTTGACTTTGGCTTTTTTTTTTTTTTTTACCAGACTCCAATATAGAATTCTTCTTCTTCTTCAAGTGTCCGGTCTGGTCCTGCAGACATCGACGATCATGGCTCTCCATTCTTCCCTGTTCTGGGTCCCTCTCATGAGCTCATTGTTGGTGCCCTCTTTATTCGTTGCGAATTTGTTTAAGCTGTCTGTGAATTTTGTGCGTTGTCTTCCTCTGCTCTTGTTTCCACAGAATTTTCCCACTCCATTACAGTTTCTCTAGTCCGTCAGCCCTGATTTATGGCCGAAAAATTTGAGCTGTTTTCTCTGATGGTGTTGAGAAGGGATCTCTTGTACCCAGCCATTTCCATTACTTCTGCATTAGTTTTTTCTTTTTGTCCATGAGATTTTCATGATTCTCCGGATGAACCACATTTCCACTGCTTCTAGTCGCTGTTCTGTGTCCTTGGCTGGGGTCCAGCACTCACATCCGTACAGAAGAATGGACCATACGTAGGCTCTCAAAACATGGATCTTTGTCTTGAGGCTTATCTTACTGTTGGTATAGAATAGAATAGAATATCAAACAGCCCATATAAGTTATCCTTTCTTTCTATATAATATGTTCAATATGTACCTGTACGCAATGGGTAACACGTCCTCGGTAGTATAGTGGTTAGTATCCCCGCCTGTCACGCGGGAGACCGGGGTTCAATTCCCCGCCGGGGAGACCTTTTTTTCCAGTTTTCTCAAAACATGGACTGATGTGTTTTCTGTTTTCTGCTACGTTTTCTTCTGTTTCCTTTTTTGCTCTGGAGGGGGGATGGTGAGGTAGGGGGAGGACTTGGTTTGGTTCAGTTTGGTTGTTTTGTTTGTTTTGCTATGTTTTGTTTTGAATTGGCCTGTTTGATTTTTAGGGTTTTTTTTATACTTCAGCTCACTGTGTTGTATTCCTATTGTTAGTCTGTTTTTCGTTCAGTTAGAAAACAGAAAATCAATACATATTTGACCTCCAGGAAAATAGCCAAACAGACGTACAGGCAAGCAGACAAATATATATGGACAGACAGATAGGCAGACAAACATTGAAAGACAGATGGACTTAAATAGACATTTCAGTTAAATGTTAATAATAAGATAATTTTTTTGTTCCTAGATAGATGGCTTGATGAAAAAAAAGCAAGTGCACGGCTGATTCAATATACTATCTGGAAATAAAAATTAGACATTGATTTTGACTTTGATATGACTTTAACACCTATCCCACATTCCCAGGGACCATGTGGCAACCAATGAAGATTGTGCAACTATCTTCCTCCATTTAACTTGACTTTGACAGACGACAAAAACGACTGCAAGAATAATCATGTGTGTATTGTGTAGTTTCTTATTTCTATGTAATAACACACCAATATATTCCTTCCTACCAAACAGGAAGAGTACAGGAACTCACACATGAACTAAAAAGATATAAATGGGACATCCTAGGGCTTGCGGAAGTCAGATGGACTGGCTTCGGAGAAACAACCACGCAAGACGGCCACAAGATATGGTACAGTGGAGAAGAGAAACTACATCAACACGGAGTAGGCTTCATTGTCAGGAAAGAGATTGTCAAGCATCATCAGCTGCACACCAGTATCCAGCAGACTCATCTTAATCAGAGTTTCTGCAAAACCCCAGAATCTCACCATCATCCAAGTGTATGCTTCAGCATCTGACTACGATGATGACCAGATAGAAGAATTCTATGAACAACTTGAAAACGTCATCTCCAAAACGCCCAAAAAAGACATTCTTATTGTGGAAGGCGACTGGAATGCTAAGGTGGGACCTGATGCCTTTGGCACCTGGGCAGGAACCAGGACGCTTTGGACAGGGAGAAAAAAACGAAAAAAAGGACAGCGGCTGCCGGATTCGCACAGAAGCACAAAACTAACTCTGGCAAACATACTCCATCCTCACAAAGCCATCCAGAATATCAACTTGGCACTCACCAAATGGTCTGATTCACAATCAAATTGACTACATTTTGTCACCCCAAAGATTCAAATCCAGCATAAACAAGGCAAACACAAGAACATTCCCAGGAGCTGACATTGGCAGTGACCACGACCTTGTACTTACCACCATCAAGCTGAAACTGAAAGCAAAACAACAGCAAAAAAAACACGCATAAGATTTGATCTGGAAAAACTCAAAGACCCAACAGTGGTTGAGATCTTCCAAGCCAACATTGGAGGAAAGGTCGCGTACTCACAGCCATCGACAATGATGTGGACACACTAGCGAACATCAAAGAAGTGCTATTGACAGCAGCAGAAGAAACATTAGGAAGAAGCAGAACAAAGAAACAACCCTGGGTGACAAATGAGGTTCTTGACCTCTGCGACAAAAGAAGAGAGCTTAAGAAACAAAAGTTCACAAGTCAAGAAGCCAACAACAAATACAGGAATAGCCACAGAGAAGTGAGGAAAAAGATGAGAGAAGCCAAAGAAGCGTGGATAGAAGAACAATGCCACAGCATGGGAAGTTGGAATGGCCAAGGGAAACAGCAAAACAGTTTACGACACTCTGAAATCACTAACAAAAAACCACACAGCCAAAAGCCTCTGTTATTAAAGACAAAGAAGGAAATCTTTTAACGGAAAGCAATGCCATCCTCCAACGCTGGACGGAATACTGTGAGGGATTGTATAACTACCCCCTACGCCCAGATACCAACATATTTCTGATCAACCCCTGAACACAAGATAAAAGCCCCCACCAATACTAAGGGTGAAGTAGATACAGCTATTAAAAAATTTTGGAAAAAGGGGGAAAGTCCCTTGGAATCGATAACATCCCAGCTGAACTCAAAAAAATGGAGGGAATGAAACAGCAAGGCGTTTTCACAGAACTTTGTCAGAAGATTCACGACACCAAAGAATGGCCAGAAGAATGGACACAGTCTCTTGTAATACCCCTACCAAAGAAAGGAAACTCAAGCAATGCCAGAATACAGAACCATCAGTTTTCTAAGCCATCCTAGCAAGGGTCATGCTGCGGGTTAGTCCTCAACAGACTGAAAAACAAGCGGAAAAAATTCCTGGCAGAAGAAAAAAGCTGGCTTTAGACCAAAACGCAGCACAATGGAACAAATTTTCAATCTGAGAATTCTGATAGAGAAACATCTCCAACACCAAAAAGACTTGTATCACAATTTCAAGACTTCAAAAAGGCCTTTGACAGGGTATGGCATGACGGCCTCTGGCAATACTCAGGCACTTCAACATTGACAACAGCCTCATTGAAGTCATCAAGGCCCCTGTACGAGACGCAAGAAGTGCAGTTTTCATGAACAATCACATGGGGGAGTTCTTCAAGACCACGGTTGGGGTCCGTCAGGGCTGCCTTCTCTCACCTGTACTTTTCAAAACCCCTTCTCGAAAAATCATGACAGAGACACTGCAAAAACCACCACACTTCCATCTCAATTGGTGGAAGACCCCTTTGCAACCCCAGATTTGCAGATGACATTGACCTCATGGGCGGTAGCAAACAAGAACTGCAAAACCTCACAGATTGTCTATCAGATCGAGCGAGCGCATACGGCATGGAGGTCAGTACAGATAAATCAAAGATCATGGTCAACAGCGCAAGTAATGACAGCACAGAAATAAAGATGAATGGAGAAATACTGGAAGAGGTGAGCCAATTCAAATACTTAGGCTCCATCCTAACAAAAGATGGCACATCAAAAAAATGAAGTGAAAGCTCGCAAATGCAAAGCAACATCTGCTCTAGCCCGAGGATCATCAGAAGCAACAACATCAGCTTCTGCACCAAATATCACCTTTACAAATCCCTCGTGATATCTATCCTCCTATATGGCTGTGAATCATGGACTCTGTCAAAGAGCTAGAGAGGGAGAATCCAAGCAATTCGAGAACAAGTGCCACCAGAAGAATCCTCAAAATATCATTTCAAAAACACAAGACCAAACAAAACTATGTGAAAGAAGAAAAACAAAAAACCGTGGTGGGCCCCCAAGAACCTCTGCTCTTTCCCCCATAAAGAGGGGAAAAATGATGTGGTTTGGTTTGCACCACAAGACATAACACCCTAGCAAAAACCATCCTGCAGGGAAAAAGTTGAAGGCAAGAGAAGAAGAGGCCGCTAAAAGAATCATGGGTTTACAACATCAAAGAATGGACCGCCCAACCCCTTTCAACACCTTCTACTAGCCACACAGGATCGGAAGCATGTAAAAGATCTCTGTCGGGTCTTCTCTCATGTCCCCCCTCGTCCTTTGAGACATGGGGCTGAGTGAGTGAGTGATATTCCTTCACCTTCTCTTGTCCCGTAGCCTAGTACACCGTTGGGGCCCCACCAAAAAATATTCTCAACCAGCTTCCCCCACTCCTAGCAGTTTTCAGCTCTCCGTAGACAGTCGTTTCACTCAAGGCCAGTCCCCTCTTGATGTTTGTCTCCCCATCGTTTTCTCTGTCTGCCTCTTCGTTTACCTTTCCTTGTACTGTTCCCTGTAGGACAGACAGAGAAAAACAACTAACTTGGTGGTAGGAAACGTCTCTGCAGACATCATGCAGCTACCTTGTCATCAGATGGGTGGACATCCAGCCTGGTGGCTGAAGCTCCACACTGGTCATCTGAGGATAGGTCTGCATGAGACGTGTGTGAACTTGTGTGTGTGTGTATGTGTATGTGCATGCGTGTGCGTGCGTGTGTGTGCGTGCGTGCGTGCGGTATGACTATAAGAGTCACATAGAAAAACAGAAGGAAAAATGAGTGATTTTTAATACGGTGTGCAGCCATAGAAGAGAATATCAAACAGCCCATAATTATGAGATCCTTTCTTTGTGTATAATATGTTCAATATGTACTGTATGCAGTGGGTGACATGTCCTCGTAGTATAGTGGTCAGTATCCCCGCCTGTCACGCGGAGACCGGGGTTCAATTCCCCGCCGGGGAGAGGACTTTTTTTCTCGTTTTTTTTCTCAAAACCATGGGACTGATGATGTGTTTTCTGTTTTCTGTCACGTTGTCCGTCTTTTTTGTTGTCCTTTGTTGTTTTGTTTTGCTTGTGTTGTCCCCAAGAGCATCCCATATATGGGAAGAAGGCTCTGGAAGATTACTTTGTCTTTTGGTATGTGTGTGTGGTGTAGGTGTGGGTGTCGTATAATGTTCTGTGTGTGTGATGCATAGAGTACCTTAGATAAGACCATGATAGAATGATTATTAAATATTTGTTTGTCTTGTTTGACACTTGGCTTAGGGCTGCGAGGTTCACACCATGTAAGATTTTGGGTAGACCTATGCGACCAATTATCCTTTCTATACCCATTCCAATTTGTGGATGATTGTCTCACACTATCCTCCTTTGCCCCCCCCCTCTCCCCTCTCATCTCTCTCCTCTCTCATCTCAGTCTCAGGTCCTCTCTCAACTTCTCTCATCTCTCTCTCATCTTCGTGCCGTAAAAAAGAAGGAAAATTGTAAGTAAGAAACATGAATTGACGATAACAACATAATCATGGACATGGAGTTTGAATAGATGAAGACCGGGGGCGAAACCGTTACATTACAAGTCTACAAAATAGCTAGGAGCATAGGAGTTAATATCCTTTCTTCATGTCTATCTCAAGATTTATACCTGTAAGCTAACTGTGACAGGACCTCGGCTAGTATAGTGGTCCAGTAACCCCCGCCTTCACGCGGGATAGATACCGTAGTTCAAATCCCCGCCGGTGAGAGGATTTTTTCAGTTTTCTTCTCAAAACATGACGTCATGTTGTGTTTCCTGTTTCTTCACGTTTTCATGACTTTCTGATTTCGTTTTTTCTCTTCTTATTTGTGGTTAGGCTGTTGGTTTTGGTTTTCTGTTTAAGCTGTTTTGTTATTTATTGATTTGTTGTGGTTTGTTTTGTGGATATAAAACTGTCTGACTGCTGCAAGGCGGGTAGCTTTGGAAGGGACATCCATGGACTTTCCCGTGTTTCTGCCACAGAGAAATCACACCCAGCGTCGCCTGGGTCTTACCTCTGCCCCTCGTGCAGATACCTTCAAGTGTAAAGCAACGCATGCTGGCTGGCGTGTGAGGTGCCCGAACCACTTGGTCTCGTTGTTGTTTTCAATACTGGTGATACGATGTGGCTTCCTCCTACCATGTCTCTGATCACCGCATCGTATCTCATCTTTACTCATCCTAGGTCTTGTTGGCGGCTTTCCTCAAGCACTATCATCTGACACGTTACCCAATCCTGCTCCCTGGGCTTTTGCAGGGGCCATGTCTGGCACTGGTAAGTGAGAGTTTGGCAGGAAGATAGGTGTTGAACAGAGCTTTGTCCTTGTGCTCATAGGATTCTAGGATGTCGCAGACTGTGGGCAAGTAGATAGCTGACTGCTTTTGCTTTGACAGCGCGTGCGTTTCTATTTCTCTGTCCAGTTTTCCATCGTCTGTGAATATACTGCTAAGTACTCTTGAATTCAGTCGTCCACTTAAGTATTGGGCTCCGTTGAATGTTGATTTTGAGCTTTTCTGGAGTTTCTACTGACTCGTCATGGCTTCCGTCCTTTGCAGACAGCCTGATTTTCATGCATATGGTTTGACTGCATTGTATTGAGCTGGGCTGTGTGCTCTGCACTTGTCTTATCATTGATAAATGACTTGATCACAGCAAACAAGAAGTCGTGAGTGTGCCTCCAGTCTGAGTTTATGGCTTCCTTGTGATCTGGTCCATAATAGATTATACATGATTAAGAGTAGAGGGAAAGGACGGCAGTCCCTGTCTCACCCCAGACGTCATGGGGAAACAGTTTGAAAAGTTCCACTTGGAGTGCGAACTGTGCTCTTGCTGTTGTTGTATACAGCGCTGATGTCATCTAAAGAGCGGCCCCTTGATGTCATACTGCTCCAGGACCCTCCCAGAGGCACTTTTGTTTTGGCAAGTACAGAAAAATCAGTACATACTATTTGACCCTACAAGGAAAAAAGATAGCATACAGATGTACAACAGGCAAACAAACATATTAAAAAAAACCACCCCAGACATGTAGATAGACAGACATTGATAGATAGAAGTAACTAGACTAGACATTGTAGCGAAATGTTAATGTGAAGTGGGGGGGGAGGGGGGGGGGGGTTGTTCCTAGACAGATGGCTTGAGGAGGAAAAAAAAAAGCAAATGCACTGGCGTAATTTCTTATACCGTCTGGAAATATTTTAAAATACTTTTGATTTTGACACTTGACTTGAAAACATTCACACGCTATCCCATAGTTCCCCATGGACAGAGAATGGCCAACCTAAATGAAGATTTTGCAACTAGCGTCCTTTACTCAACTTCATTTTGAACAGATAACAAAAAGACTGCAAGAGAAATCATTTTATGTATTATGTAGTTATTCTTTTGTTCATGTAATAACACAGAAGTGTATCAATTATTCTTTTAACCTTCCACCTGACCCTATGATCCTAGCTACATCGTTGGGTCGCCCCAACTGAAGATTTTTTCACACCAGCTTCCATCCCTCCTAGGCGGTTTTCTTTCAGCTTCCGTAGCAGCTCGTTTCCTCCATTCCACGTCAAGGCCATCCACTCTCTGATGTTTGTCCCTCTCACCAATATTCGTTTCTCCTGTCTGCCATGGCCTGTTCGTACTTTTCACCCCTCCTTGTACTGTTTTCTTGGTTGGAGACAGACATAGAAAACAAATAAACTTGATGGTTTTGGAAACATTCTGCTGAACATCATGCAGCTACCTTGTCATCACTGGGGTGGACATCCAGACCAGCTGGTGGCTGCTAAGCCCACACTGGTCATCTGAGGATAGGTCTGTGCATGAAACCATAAATAACGGGTTCCAATCTCCCATGAGTGTCCCTTTTACGGGGATCTTTTTTCCCATCTCGAGTTGACTACTTTGTTGTTTTACCATGTGTTTGTGTTTGTATACCAATAATCATAATATGAGTGTACATGAATAGTGGTGCAAATGTTCATTCAATAATTAGTGTTATGTTGGTTTTGGGTTTTTTTTTTGGTGGGGGGGGGGTTTTTGGCGAGGGGGGGGCAAGGGAGGGGGGAATGGTAGGCGTGATTGTTTACTTATTCTAAGGGCTGCGAGCTTCAACCAATTGTCAGATTTTTGGTAGACCTATGCCGACCATTTCAACCCTCCCTAAGAGTATATTGCAATTCCGCGATGATGTCTCCCACTGTCCTAGCCCGTCATCCCATCACTCTCTCTCTCAACCCTCTCTCACTCTTCTCGTTTAATATCAAGTCTCTCTCGATTCCTCCTCCCTCTCAATATCTATGAAAATTCTCTTCAAATCAATCCATCAATCTCAAACTCAACCCTCTCACTCACAGCCCACCCTCCTCCCCTTGAAACTCCTCGCTCCTCCCCCTCTCTCCTCTCTCTTCTACACTTCCACCCTCAAATCAACATCCCTTCCCCGCAGTCTCTCCCCATCACTCTCCTCCACCCAACCCAACGCCCCACAGACCTCATCACATCACCCTCCCACTCCTCTCCCCCCCCCAGCCCGTTCATCTCCGGAATCCTCTCCCGTCTTCCTCCCCCCCCGTCCCCTTCATTCAACACCCCGCCCCTTCCGGAACTCGTCCCCCATTCGATCATCCCTCCCCTCCCCCGAGTCACCCCCTCCCTCTATCCTCTCACAGCGTCCGTCAACCTCACATCCCACTTGCCCCCCCGAACTCCTCCCCCACCAGCCCACCGCGCCTCCCCCTCCGCCTCTCCCATCTCTCCCTCACCCACCCACGATCTCATCTCTCTCTTTCTCCTACGACCCCGCCTCACGCTCACCTCTCCAGCTCCTCACTTACATCCTACGTCTACCGGTCAACCTCTCTCACACTCTTACTACGATACTTATCTTCTCGCACACTCTCCTCTACGTCAACCACCTTCAATGTAACAATTCACTCTCTCCGTCCAGCCGTCCTTCTACTCCTTCCAGAATCACCTTACATTCTCTATCACACTCCTCCTCACTCCGCTTCCCAACCACTCTCTCTCAGTGTCGTCATCACTCTCACTCTTCTAAAACTGTTGACAGTACACTGGAGTGTACCAACACGACAGGACAATATAATACAAGGGAACACAATAGTCAGCGAGTGGCTAATAAAGGAATTCGAATATCCTTAAAGACATAGAAGTAACCTAAATTGGATTGTTGTGGCCAGTGATATGAACCAACCCCCACCAATCCCACCAATCCAACCGCTCCTTCCCCGTGCGTTTTGCCACGCCAGCGCACATCATTTGCCTAACATCACCTGATAGCAGCCCTGTGTCCTTGCCATGCCAGTACAACAACACATCAACACTGTCCCTCAAACTTGCCATCCCCTAAAAGGCAGTCAGTTTCTGTCACCATGTTGGCCCAGAGAAGTCAAACAGTCCATCTGCGCCCTCTCCTAAAACCGCCTATCCTCCCCTAAATCCGCCTCAACTCCTAACCCTGTCCCCCTCAGTGTTTTCCAGATGATGCCATCTCACGTGAATCCATCTCCAACAGCAACCCCCAGCGTATCCTCTGTCCCTCCAGCTACTCAATGAGTAATGAGACCATATCCTAATCCTCCCCCCTCCCGCCCATATCGCCTACCGCGTCCTCCCCTGACAATGACAACCTCACTCCAAAGAAACCCCTCTGATCCCATCTCCATATCCTCTATTCAACCACCCCCGACCCCTCGGTCACACCCAGACCCAAAGCCACACACCGCCCCCCCTCCTACCTCCCTGACCCAATAAAAAGGCCTTTACTATTCCTGCCTTCCTGACCACCTCCCTCTGCCATCACAAACAACCATGCCAAAACAAAATCACACAACCTACACAAAACTCCATCCCGTCTCTACAGCTTGAGCACAGTATCTGCCCTATCACACATCTCCCACTAGCCAGACTTAGCCGCCAACTGTCCACGACCATCTCCACCATCAAATATGCCCTCCAAAGCACAAGTTTTGAGACACCATTACAACAGAGAACAAAACAACACGTTAGGAATGGGTTGCACAAACAGATAGAGAAAAACAGCAACGCCAGCAAGCAAAGACATCACAGGTGTCCAACAAAAACACATCATGAAAGCCACAGAACAAGCACTGAAGTCAGACCATAATATGTGCTCTGACATACTCGAGCAAAACAACCCAACTACAGACCAAAGGTCGAAAACCAGCCCACAGAAAAGTAGTACAAGGCGAGAAGCTCAGGCAAGAAAAGGCTCAAAGGTAACAGAACAAAAACAGTAAAAGAGAAAAAGGCGAAAAGAAAGAGAGCGCAAATGCAAGAAGAGAAAAGGGAATGGGAAGAAGGAAGAAAGGAAAAGGTGAGGAAAGAAAAGAAAAGAGAAAGAGCCGAAAGTAAAAAAGGGAAAGAGTAACCAAAGGAGATAGTAGCCGGTCTACTGCATCATGACTGGCAAAACCACCTGAAACAAGAAAATCACGTAGCACTGCATTAAAGAAAGCCCTACAACTCACTGATACCTCATACTCGCCATCTCACTCCAACAATCATTCAGTTTAGTCCCATTTCACCTCCATTCCAAAGATTCCCTACCCAGCAATCTAACAACCACCATCCAGAAGTTCCTCTAAGTGACTCTCTCTCATCTGACATTTTCCGAACCCCTATCATAAATAAGAAATCATCTTTACGCCAATCCCCACTAATAAATAGATTTTCACTTTCTCACCCCTCGACCACCAGCCCAAATCCCAACCAATTCCCAACCCAAACCAACTCCCCCATCCTCTCCTCCCCCCCTTTCATTACCCAAAACGCAAACTGACAAGAATTTCAGTTTCCCAGAAGGCCTAGCTATAACAACTCCACCACCCCCTGCGCCCCCCCCGCCCCCCCCTCCGCCAGTGCACCCCATTCCCCAACTCAGAACTCCTTAGAGGCACCTATTGAAAAATGACTTACCCCACTGCCGCCAGGATTTACTGATCTGGGGGAAACACCTGTCCTTAAAGGTGAGCAGTGGGAGACACGAAGTTCATCCCCCAATGTGACCGACAAGCCAAAAACTTGTCGGTACCATGCGAACAAGGCCATGACTGTCCATACTACCATCATGGAAGGTGGCTGTCCAAACACTCCCACTCACCAACCCTTCAAAACAAAACATCACACAAGATCATTTTCCATGTGTGAAATCCACACCAGCCACAACAAAACGTGGCCCATATTGATTGCATGACAAGGCCAATGTGTTGGTCGAGGACTACACTAAGCTTACCAGGCTTATTCTACTAAAATAACTAAAACTAAACTTCTAGAAGAACTATTGCAACATTTGTGACCGTAAACCCTTACAAACGAGAAACAAGACTCTAAGACTTTGTGCTATGGGACTGTAGCAGCAGAGCGCCTATAGATCGTTGCCTTTGCCTCACCTCTTGGGATCATCCTACCACCAACAACAAACTGCGTTCTATCTCTTCTGCCAAAATACCCATGTACCAGATCCATTGCTATCAGCGCCTTACAGCCATAGTCAGGGAACCCCACAAAAAAAAGGGACTGGCTGATGAGTATAGCTAGTCGCCAGGCTGTTTGATTGCACTGGACTGGGCGGGATATATTGTTATATACTGTGATGTTCAGATCTGAAATGAAGCTCACTGATGTTATTGTTCTTAACATTTTCATTATGTGTTAGTTTGTCGTTCCAACTAAGGAGATAACCATTAAACCCCCCAATAACAAGCCTTGCGGGTTTACAAAGGATCTGATAAACGTTTTTATAAATTAAAAACAAAAAGAAAAGTAGTCATTTTACCACAGGCAACAGAACAAAACAAAAGATAGGAGCAGATAAATAAAGAAGACAAAGCTAATCTGTTGCACGGCCAGACGCATATACTAAAAAGCTAAGCGATAGAAGATACAAGTTTGCGGGAACAATTAGCACATGCTGCATGGCAGGGTATATCAAAAATATGTCTGCAGTAAATAAGGTAGTGAGTGTCCCACATAAAGGGGACAAAGATCAGATTGGCAGGGAGGTATGCTTGAATAAACAACTAACCAGACCATCTAAACGCAAGCTCATTTTTTTTACTTCGTCTTTAGAAAAGCAATGATTTCTCAGATGAAATAAATGATCAGCAGCAGATCCCTAGTTTCTGAAGAAATAATCACCAAGCGTCTATTATTAAGAAAGCAATAAACTGAAATGCACTAAAAGGCAATCCATTATTAACCAATCTCCCGGACCAGATGGTATAAAATGTTATAATAACCCAGAAATTCCCCCCCCTAGACGGCCTTAACTCTGAGAGCTACCAGTGTCTCATCCCAACACCTGTTCCAAGGCTATCATACTCTTGATACTTGTCAGATTACCATTTATATGGAAAACCTAATCCAATGTACAACCTCTCCCAAGAAAACCAAACCTTCTCGTGGCCTAGAAACGAATTTTAGAGAGCAACTGTAGACAACTCACAAACTCTTGTGATGAAAAACGCTAGACAACGAACGTAAAATCATACCTCTCATACATTCTTTCTGCTACAGAGAAAGAACCCCAAATTGACATCCAAACAGCAGCACAATATGCATACAGGTCACGAGAAGGGTGGTGTCGAGTAGATGAGCCAAACTATCATTTTATTGAACAAGTTGTATAGCCACAATGGAACACCTGACTCTCATAGCCAGAAATATTGTTCGCTGACATTTAGTTCAGCTTTCCATACATTGCAGTCCCCCAGCCTCATGTTTATACTGGTTAACCAAATAATTCAAAATTTGACCGTAGAAAACAATCAACATGTTATCGTTGTCCTGAATATCTGATTGAATTATTTAACCAACAAAACCACTAGCGAGTTTTTGGCCACAAAATATTCTCTTGGGATAGATTATAACCTGCACTGTTTTTCTCCGCAGGGTCTTGCGTCCTGCTCTCACACACTTTCATTCTGTACAATCTACTTACAAAATGATTGCAGAAGCAACATGGAAATTCCTTCTGGTAATTTCGCAGACGGATAGTGCTCTGTTATCCTCCGTCGTATTATCCGGATCAGTCTTAGGACCACTGGCCAGCCAGGCCCTTCACGCGAGTTTCGTACACTGGTGTGACGAGGCCTATGCTGGAGCAAAATGTTTCTAAAAACAAAAGCCCTTGCCTATCGACTTCAGAAGATACCTCACCCCCCAGGGCATACTCCTAAAGATAGACATATTCTATTAAAAAAAAAACAAAAAACAAAAAAAAAAAAAAAAAAAAAATAAAAATCCATAATCAAGAGTTGAAAACGTATTGAACATCAAATCTGGGAACTGTTTTTTGACCAACAAGTTAAACTGGGACGGTTTAACATGACGCTAATTGTCAAACAGGGACAACAACGTCTGATAATTTTTGAGAAACTGAACTCATTTTTGAGGACAAAAAAGATTCTTTCCTTGTTTTTACAAGTCTTAAAGTTTACCTAGAGAGTGTTCTAAAGTTTTGCTTACATTGTGATTGAGGTACAAAACATAACACCTTAGTGTTAAAAAAACAATAATTAACGCCTGCAGAGAATTGTAAGAAATCTCTCAAAAAACAACTGGAAAAGAACAAAGAGATCTCATGTCGTTTTCAGCAATCAGCACTTGTACGCAAAGCCACAGCCATTTTGGCTGAACCCTCCCCCCCAATGCTTTGTTTCCAGAATTCAGTTTGTTCCCTTGGGAACGCCTTTTTTTCAGTGCCCCCATCAGCAAAAAACAGAAAAAAAATTTTTTTTGGGGCCAGTAACATTCGAATTCTAAATTTTCAAAAATGATTTTTGATCCCTGTTTTTACATTTTTTATTACTTCCCTATTGCTTTGTTCGAGTGTTCAATACATAATTATTTTGTGTTGGGGTGGGGGGGGTGCGTGGGTTGTGTGAAAAAGTTTCTTTTTCTAGAAAGGGTCTTAAAAAATTAAATTCATATATTGGTGTAGGTGTGGTGTGGGTGTTGGTTTGGTTCCCCACACACCGACGGCGTGTTTACGGTGCTGCGTATATGCGTGCGAAAAAAAAAGTTTTTATGTCTTCTACAAGGGTTTAAAATTTGTTCACAATTTTTTATTGATGTGGGGGCCCGTGCGGGGGGGGTTTTTTGCGTGGGTGGCGCTTTGCCCGTGGGGGTTTTTTTGGGGTTTTTTGTGGTGTGTGTGTGTTTTTGTTTGTGACATTTATTTGAAAACCAATATAAATAATAGTTTTTGGTTTTTTATATTTTTGATGTGTACAATCCCCCTTTCAGTATTGTAATGCCCTCATGGGATGATTAAAGTGTTTTTGCTTTTGACTTTGACTTTGACTTTGACTTTCCCCAAGCCACCATAAAAGCCCGCAACATCCCCCCTTACGGCAGACACCCTACCACCATTCTGTGAGGGAGTCCCAAACCAACCTCTTTCCCAAAGGGTCTGTGCTCGGAGGGGGTGATTTAAACATCGATTTACACCTCCCCTTTTAACGGGGGTGAACTGGGGAACTGTACTGAAGCCCAAGGGCCCCCAAAAAAGGCACCCCCTCCAACTGGTAACCACGCTCGACGCTGCTTAATTGGCGGGGGGGAAAACGAGTGCCCGACCCTAGCATTCCGTCCCCGCCCTTTAGGGTCAGGAAGGTAAAAACGCGAAAGGGGGAGGAGTGGGGGCCCGCCCCCAAAAGCTGGCCCTAAGAAAGGAGGCTCGAAGCCTCGCTCCCCTACGCCTTATGGGTTAGGGCTTCCTTTTTCCCTTTCCTTTACCCAGGAAAGCCCTCTATAAATACATAAACCCTTTCCACCCAAGTGTCCGTGGCATAGCAGCCATGATGTACAACCTGCACCAGCCATCAAAACCTCTGCCCTGCACTTCAACCAACTATGGCCAGATGCAAAGGGCTCCACCAACAAAGCCATCTCCACCAACAGTGGAAGTGCAATCTGCCATCAACAGTCACCGGGGTAACGGCAGAGTGCTTCTCCCCACACCAAGAGCAAGTCCACCTGCCTTTGGCCAGAGAGGCAACAAGTTCACTCGAGGGGACTTTGAGGAGGACTTTCCCCCTCTTACTACAGCCAAAAACAAGACTGCCTGGGGCCTCCCCCACACCACTCATTCACAGGACACCCAAAAGCTGCTGGAGGTCCTGCTGAATACTAATCCAGCAAGCACTGACCTAAACACCCCCCTTCCCCCCCCCCCCCCCCCCCCCCACCCCCCTTCATCTATAGAGAAAACCAGTGGCCAGAGAATGGGAGAAGAATGGTGTGTGTGTGTGTGTGGTGTGTGGTGTGTGTGTGTGTGTGTGTGTGTGTGTGTGTGTGTGTGATTGTGTGTGTGGTATGTGTGTGTGTGTGAGTGTACGAACGCGCGTGTGCGTAAATATTTGTGTGTATGCGTGTGTACTCTATGTTGTGTAATGCGTGTATATGAGTGTGTATGTAAGAGTGTATATTGTGGCGTGTGTGGGTGTGTGGTGTGTGTGTGTGTGTGTGTGTGTGTGTGGTGTGTGTGTGTGTGTGTGTGTGTGTGTGTGTGTGTGTTTAAATTCTAATCCTTGATTTTGTTGTTGATTTTGTTTGTTTGTGTGTGTGTGTGTGTTTTGGTTTGGTTTTTGGGTTGTTGTTTTTTTTGTTTGTTGTTGTTGTTTTAATGTTTTGTTGTTGTTTTTGTTGCTGTTTTTTAAACCATCCCCCCACCCCCCCAAATTGCAAGTGACCTGTGGAAGTGTGGCAAACCTGATATTCCTTCTGCCGTTCTAACTCCCTAGTTTTTTTTATAATTCTCTTAGCCATAGGTTTCTGTGTACTGTATTGTCCACCAAATTCAATTTAGAAAGACATTTTTTTAGTTTATTTTTAATTAATTTTTTTAAATTGTTCTTTGGTTTTATGGTTTCCTTGTTTTTTTTAGAGAGGAATTTAATAAAAATTCATCCTACAAATTGAAATTAAAAACAAAGAACTACCCATGGGTTTTGGGTTTTGTGTGTGTTGTTGTTTTTTGTTTTGTTTTTTTTTTTTAAAACATTTTTTTAACCAGTGCTACAGTCAAAACTTTATTAGACAGTGCCCAAAACAGTGAAGTGGCAGCACTGTGCGTGAGGGCTATTCGCTGAGGACATTTTGGGGGTGCTGCTGAGTGGCTTATTCATGACTACTGAGTGACTTGTTCATACTTTTTGATGACATTTTTCATTGGGGAATGAGTGTTAGAAATCCCTGGACTAATTGCTGATGGCCTTTTTCAGGATAAACAAAGTGCTGTGCTTCGATTCCCCCACCACCCACCCCCTATATTTGGAGGGGCCTTTTTCAGTGACAAGATAAGGTGCTGACCATCTCTTGGGACCACCTCATGCTCATTTGGTTTTCTTAACAAGTGTCACTTGTGATTTGGTGTGCCCAAAGGTTTCCTAGTGGTTTGGGAGATCTTCACTGGCAGAGACTAACTGTCCCAAAAGCTGTAATTGAAGCAGGGCCCCCCTTGTGTTGACACTTGCAGGGTTGTAGCGAAGTTACCTGATTTTGTTTTTTTTTCGTTAGATGCTAAACGGAGGTTTTCAGTTTTCAGTACCTTATTGTCAGCTTGAGTGGTTATTTTATTTTCCCTCACTCAATTTTGTTTCCCTTATTTTTTTATACTTTTTTTTCCCCCTCCACCACCACCCTATCATTTTCCCCCCCTTGGGTGTTGATTCCCAACTACAAATTTTTTTTTTTTTTCCTTACCGCCATTCTCCTTTCTTGTTTTTTTTTTTTTCCCAAATACCCCTACCTCACAAAAAATAAACGATCTACCAACCACATAGTGGCCCTAAAAGGATGGCCAGTATTGCCCCCAAAAAAAACCCATGCTTTTAAATTTAACGAAGAAAAACAACCCCTTATCCTAAAAAAGGCAACCTTTCACATACAGGGCAAAATTATCGAGACTTTCAACACATATTAGACATGGTTTATATTCCAGGGTATAAAATCCTGCGTAAAGATCCAAAACCCCAAAGAAACGGGAAATCCAATCTATTAGGAGTCCATAACCTTCAAGCATTTCTCCATTTAGAACATAGGTGTAAAATCCAAGGGTTGGGGTTTTCATAAAAGGGCCCAACCCTATTGTAATTGGTCGCTATAAAAACCCAAACAGAAAGAAAAAAATGGACTGACAATTTTGACCCCATGATAATACAGTTCTATTAGAATCAAGTGAAATAACTTTTTGGGAACTGTAATACGATCTAAAAAAAGTAAAAAATAATGACCCAAAAAAATAAATTCATAAAACCCCCCCAAATTAAAATTCACCCACGAAAGTCACCCCAAACTAAGCACAATAATTGGCCAATCTATGATTAATCCTAACAACATTGTTGAAATTTGTATTCCGTCTACCCACTGCAGCGACACTCCCCAGTCGTATCACGTGGTAAAAAAAAAAACGAAAAAAAAACCCCCAAACCTGGCCAAAAAAAACTTAACAATCTTTCCTTTGCTAAATTTGATGAAAATCTTTTCCTATTAATTTAAAAACTAAATTCTTTCGGAAAAAACAGATTATGCCAAATTACCATAGAATTTTGGAAAAAAACTTTTACGCTATTTAAAACAAACTGCCCCACAAAAAATCTTTAGATAAAAAACTCACCAAACCCCTTTGGCTCACTAAGGAACTAGAAAAGCTGCTATCTTAGAGACCTTTTAAAAAAACAAAATTCATAAAGACCCAAAAAATTTAAAGAATGCCATAAACCAAAAAAAAACGGCGAGAAAAAAAGAAATATTTCCAAGACTTACTATCTACCAAACAAAACTAAAAGACTGTAGGCGTGCCTTTAAGTCAAATAACAAAAACAGCATCTTCCAAAACAAATGAATAAAAGACGTTACGTGGACCAACTTAAAAAATTTTTCTTTAATTCTTACAACTTAATTAGAAATGTAAATCAAAGTCCAATAAACTCAATGAACTAAAACAATATTTAAAAGGAAAGCATATCCCAAATTTCACTTCCATTTATGTTTTCTTGAGGTCTATGGTTTCAAATTTCCCCTAAACAATCAGAACGCGTGGTTTTGAGGAATGACACAAATTTTGAAGATCACGCCATTTCACGACACTCTAAAAAATTTTTAAAACCTTTTTTTCCGAAAAAACCCATTTCCCCAACCTTAAAAACACTAAAATAATCCCCATCAAAATGGTGAAGGGACCAATTTTCCCCATCTATCTATCTTTCCAACCCTTGGAAAACATATAAAAAAACACATATCCGTCATTTAGATACTACCAACTTAAATTTACCTAACGTCTGGATTTAACAAAACACTCTGTATACTGCACTGTTAGCCTCGTAGACAACTGGCCACAAACATTAATGAAAATAATTTGTGGAGTACTATTTCTAGATCTCAAAAAAGCTTTTGCACAAGACCCCAAAACTTCCATAAAAAACTAAACCTGTACCATTTCTCTACCAATACCTTAGAACTACTTGCTTCCTATCTAAAAACAGGGAACAGGTGGGTTTATGGTAAAACATCCAAACTACAAGCCATCACTTATGGGGTACCACAAAGGGTCCATACTAAACCTATTCCTTCTCACTATACCAAAAGACCTCCCCCCCCAACAAATCCAATGCGAACATTTTTTTGATGACACAACTTTTCTAACGACCCCAAAAAACCCTTTTCTCTCTACAAAAACATTCAAAAAAGTGTTGATCGCTTTTTGAATGGACCGAACTAAACCATATGTCTAACAACCCCAAAAACAAAATGCATGCTTTTTTACCACTAGACAAAAAGGAAAACTTAACCCCTAAACTTTCCCCATCAAAATTTAAAAAGGAATTAATTGAAAAAAACCTATCACCACAAGGTTTAGGGGGAAAAATTTTATGAAAATTCTCAGTTTTCTACCACACATCTCAGCTAGCAAATCATGTCCCCAAAAATATCAACTTTCTAAAATCAAGCACTTTTCTTTTTTCATTTAAGGAAAAATATTCTTTCCCAACTTAATCAATCCTCAAAAAACTATGCTTTACCCCGGGGGATTATGCAGTGCAAACACTATGAAAACCCTTACTGTGTCTGTATAAAAAGGCCCAAAAAGGTCCTTTTAAAAAGGGCAAGCTTACTTGAAGGACTATACTCAATTAAATATTCCCCCCCACACCAACGATTAGAATAAACAAAGGAGTCATGATGTTCAGATCATGACAGGGAAATTTTCCATCATACTTTTAAAAAAAATCCCCCCTAAAACCAATCCAGAAATACTATAAAAACCAGTGTCCAAATTCCGGGGAAAAGACTTATTCAAATCTACACTTTTCTCAGGCCCTATCTGTGGAACCCCTTCCGATTCAGTTAAACAACCAAAACAATAACAATCTCAAAACTCAATTACAAATCCTTGATACATCAACAAAACAAACCACAGTCCATACCAAAAAAAAAATGAAATCCTCCCCTTACCTATCTGCCCCTTTCCCTCTTACCTATCTTCCCTCCCTTTCCCCCACCTGTCTGTCTGCAAACCTTTTCCCCTCTCCTCTTCTCTCTCTCTCTCTCTCCCCTTTCAAATTTCATTGTTTTTTAATAATGATTTACCAAATGAAAACTTTTTTCTTCTTTTTTTTCTTTCTTTTTTTTTCTTCTTTTTCCCCTTTTTTATTTTTTTTTTTTTTTACACCATATTTTAAAAAAATTTAAACTATCATAACAATAAAGGTTAATTTACGAGTTAATGAAAAAGATGTTGACAGTGTGAGTGCTGTTGAGAATTTTAAATTTATTTTTTTTCATTCGTTTTTTTTTGTTTGCTTACAAACAAAAAGCATTTTCTTTTACACACACACACACACACACACACACACACACACAAACCACCAAAACACACACACACACACACACACTCCTTCTCCCTCCCCCCCACTCTCTCTCTCATTTTTTCCCCCCCTATCCTCTCTCTTATTACAAAGTTTAAAAGGTTTATTTTTAACTTTAAAGGGTTTTTTTTCCCTTTTTGTAAATGTATTTTGGGATTGGGCTTATTTCATTTTTTATGACATTCATTTGACGGTTATTTGAAACAATTTTTATGGTGATCCTGTCTGTCTTGAGAATTATATATTTAGTTTATCCTTGAAACCACACACACAACACACACACCACCACACACACAACACCACACCAAACCCCACACAACAACACACCCAACACAACACACTCTCTCTCTCTCTCTCTCTCTCTTCTCTCTCCTCTGTTTTATTGGGGTTTTTTTTGCGTGTTTTTTGTTCTGTTTTTTTTTGATTTGTTTTGGTTTTTGTCTGTTTGTTTTTTTTTTTTGGTGTATGTTGTTGTGTTAGGGGGGGGGGGTTGGACGGTGTTGGTTTTTTGGGGGGTTTTTTGGTGGGTTTTTTTTTTTTTCCTTTGTTTGTTTGTTGTTGATGTTTCTTGTTTTTTTTTTTTTGTTTGGTTGGTTGGGGATGGTTTTTTTTTTTTCTTTTTTTTGGGGGGTGGGGGTTCTGGGGTTTATTTTGTTTCTTGTTTGTCTGGGGTTGTTTGTTTGTTTTCTTTTTCTCTCTTTTTCTTTTTTAAAGTTTTTTCCTTTTGCTTCTACTGTTTGAAAGTATGAGTACTGAGTTCATTATTAATATGTGACCCTACGGGCGGGGACTGGATGTAAAAAGCACATGAGTACTTATTCATTATCCTGGAAAAAAGAATTTGTCTCTATTACTTACAATGTTTAGATGTTCTTTTTATGACTTTATTGGGGTTTCCCCCTCTTTATTGTGTGAGTGTATGGGTATTGCACTTATTTTTTATTATCATGACATTCAATTTGTATGAGTATAATTAAAAAGTGTTGGTGTTGTTGATCGTGTGCTCTTTGAGTATTATATATTTAGTATTATCCCTCACACACACACACACACACACACACACACACACACACACACACACACACACACACACACACACACACACACACACACACACACACACTCACTCACCACACACACACACACACACACACACACACACACACACACACACACACACACACACTCACTCACTCACTCACTCACTCACTCACTCACATTCTCTCCCTCAATGACTGTATAGGTTTAGATTCTTCTTTTGTTTTGTTTCTTGTTTTTATTGTGTGAATATATGGGTATTGAGTTTATTTCATTATCATGACATATAATTTGAAACGAGTATAATCAAAAATGAGTGTTGATGGTGATCGTGTACTGTTTTGGGAATTATAAATTGGATATTATCTTTGAAATACACACACACACACTCTCTCTCTCTCTCTCTCTGTCTGTCTGTCTGTCTCTCTCTCTCTCTCTTCTCTCTCTCTCTCATCTCTCTCTCTCTCTCTCTCTCTCACCTTTTATCGTTTTGCTTTTAGTTATGGTGTATCCTGATGAAGGATTCATATTTTATATTTTCAATACTTATTGGACTTGTCCTCTGCACTTAAGTCTTAACGAGTGCCCTTTTTCAATAGCTTATTGTTATGTGTAACAAGTATATGTACCTTTTGACAATGTGTAGATGTTTATCTTTTATGACTTATTAAGTTTGGTTGTTATTCTTCTTGGTTTTGTTGTTGTTGTTGTTGTTGTTGTTGTTTCTTTTTCTCTTTTTTTCTTCTTTTGTTGGTTTGGTTTTTCTTTCTCTTTTGTTTGTTTGTTTGTTTTGGTTGTGGGTTGGTTGTTGTTGGGTTTTTTTGGGGGGTGGGGGTGGGGGGTGGTGGGGGATGTTTTTAGGGTTTTCTTTTATTAGTTTGCTTTTCGGGTGGGGGGGGGGAGAGTTGTTGGGGGGGGGGGCTGCTTTGAAAAGGTTATTTCCCCATGTTTCTACTGTGAGACTGTATAAGTGTTGGGTTATTATTAAGATGTATCCCTACGGGCGGGGACTGGATGTAAAAAAGCACATGAGTGATTATTCATTATCCTCGAAATAAAAGAATTTGTCATTGTCATTGTCATTGTCATTGTCTCTTCGATGTAGTAAAAAGAGAGGGTAACATGTAAGTAAGAAACAGGATTCACGATGACTACAACATCATGGACATGGATTGTGGGTTGGAATAAGGGTAAGAGGACGTAACCCTTGCATACAGTACAAAATCAGCTACTGCATAGAGTTATTCTTTCCTACTGTATATCTTCAAGATTTACCTGTACGCTAAATGCGACAGGTCCTCGGTAGTATAGTGGTCAGTATCCCCGCCTGTCACGCGGGAGACCGGGGTTATTTGGGGGGA
>CM054138.1:81083306-81116710 GCA_028751875.1 Rapana venosa | reverse complement strand
CTTTTCCCCACTTGGCCGGGAGTGGGGATGTACTGTGGGCAAAGGCTCCCCTAAACTTTTCGCCCTTTTTCCAAAACAGCACCCTCCTTGCTTTTTTTGGGGGTCATCGTCGGCACGAGGGAAAAAACATACATACATACATTATTATTATTTTATTTTATTATTATTTTTTTAATTTTTTTAAGCCTAGTGGTTAGAGCATGGTACTCGTGACGTGATGGTGAATTAGTGGGTGGGTTCGAATCTCAACTGACGTGTCAATGGAGACCATTTTACTGGAGTAATACTGGCGCTAGCTCTTCACCACCTTCACCCACCCCGCAGTCTAGTAGACCGTTTGGGGGGGCCACTAAAGATTTTGCAACCAGCTTCCTCCACTCCTCACGGTTCTAAGCTTTCCGTAGCAAGACGTCCCACGCAAGGGAGGTCCACTCTCTGACTAACTCTAAAGGTAAAGGTAAAGGAGTCCCATAACCTATGTGGTCGTAGCGGAGCAAGGCGTCAGAGACCTCAGCTTCTCCAGGGGCCAGCATATTGAGGGCGGCGTCCATCTCCTCTCCCTTGCTGCTTTACCTTCCCTGACCCTAAAGAGGGCAGGTACCCACTTACAGCTGGGTGAACTGGGGGACTGTACTGAAGCCAAGGCGCATATACGGTCACCCATCCAAGTGGTAACCACGCTCGACGCTGCTTAACTTGTCTGGGGGAAAACGAGTGCTCTGACCACTGAGTTATCATGGACTAACTCTACTCCCCCTGAAAGTGCTTTGACTTTAACCTGAGGTCCTGTGTGGGAGAGCAGCAGGCCAGAACATCTTGCGCATAAACTAAAAGCCCATCCTCGTTCAAGAAGAGTAGGCCAGTATGGCCTGTGGTGTGGATGACACCAATATACCCAGCATGCAAAACTGAGAGGGATGGCTCCGCCAGGTTCAACTTACCCACGACACACTGACTGAATAATTGAGTACCCTGCCTAACCATGCCTCAAAGGGAAATGTCAAGTTAAGCCCCAAGTCAAGTCAAAATCGCTTAACCTAGTATGGTTTGACCTATTCTGCTTTTCTTTCCTTCTCTCTCTCTCTCTTCTCCTCTCTCTCTCCCTCTTTTCTCTCTCTCTCTCTCTCTCTCTCTCCTCTCTCTCCTCTCTTCTCTCTCTCCTTCTCCTCTTTTCTCTCTCTCTCTCTCATCTCTTTTTCTCCCCGAAGTTTTCTTTCGTGTTCTTTTAAAGTCTACTATGTGATATGGATTTTAGGGTGACAGACACACTTTGTGGAATAATTAACCTCCCTTTTTAGATTAAGCTCCTACGAAATAGAAGTTTCAGAAACCTTTGCAGAAACATCTAATGGATAAACTGTAAGAACTCCTTTTCTTTATCCTCGAAATCATTTTTATTTATTTATTTAAAAAAAAAATTCTTTTATATCGAGGATAATGGAATAAGCACTTATGTGCTTTTTTACATCCAGTCCCCGTGTGTATGCGGTTTTGTAAATTGTCATCTGTTCCCACCGGTACACAATGGCCTACTCTTACGAAAAGCGGAACAGGATTTTGACGTGTGCGCAAGATGTTCTACGTGCGTTCGCACACGGGACCTCGGTTTTCAGTCTCATCCGAAGGACTTTTTGGGGAGAGTGGAGTCTGCACTGATGTTAACTCTAGGGGAAAATATCCCCTTGAGCGGGAATCGAACCCGGGTTGTCAGATTGCGAGCGCAATGTTCTAACCACTAGGCTATCCCATCTGGTTTGCTTCGTCAATTGTTATTTGTACCCTTGTTACCTTGTCTTCCTCACTGCTTTACTGCCTGAGCTGAGTGCATGTTGCGTTGTCTTGGTTTTGTGTTTATTTCGTATTGTGAGGTCTGTGTCCTTTTTTGTCTTTTTCTTCTCATTTTTCAATGTTGAGCTCCTTCGAACATGGATGAGTGTTGTTTTTTGTTTGATTTTATACGTCCCCTTTTGTTGATTTTGTGTGTGTGTGTGTGTTTGGTGTGTGTGTGTGTGTGTGTAGTGTGTGTGTGTAGTGTGTGTGTTTTTGTAGTGTGTGTGTGTGTGTGTTGTGTGTGTGTGTAGGTGTGTGTGTGGGGTGTAGTGTGTGTGTGTGGTGTATTACTTTTGGGTTTATTGCTGTTGGGTTTATTCTCCTTTGAATGGTTTGTTGTGCAGATTGTGTGAAAGTTTGTTGTTGGGGGGGTGAAAGGAATAATTTTTGAATCGTGTGTGTGTGTGTGTGTTGTGTGTGTGTGTGTGTGTGTGTGGTGTGTGTGTGTTTTAGGGCAGGGTGGGAAAAAGTTATGCAAACTTAAGTTTACCCTTTGAACAGTCCCTTGGATTTGGGACTGACATAATATCCTTTACTTGGGGTAAGCCCGTGCCGTTGGGGCGTTTTTGTTTTTTTTTTCGTTGGTTTCGTTCCGGATAAGCTTGAGGTTCACCAATGGTGAGATTTTGCTATATGCCCGGGTTTTGCCCACCACGAAGGAGCGCCGATTCGGGATGTTGCGGGGTATGTCGTGTTCCATAACCCACCGAAAGTGGCATATTACCGGATCTTATCGTGAATTTCCGGGGCATGGTTATAACAAGGGAAAGGCCCAGGTCCGCGACTTGAAGTAAACTGGGTGATGGGAAAACCTCACCTTATGTCCACAAACGCCGTCGAGATTCGACCCTCAGGCCCCATGGTTGAGTCGAACTGTCGAACCCTCGGCTATAGGGGTCCGTTGTTTGCTCTGATCCTGGATCGGTTGCATTTCCTCCTCCTCTCTCTCTCTCCTCTCTCTCTTCTCCTCCCTTCCTCTCCCCTCTCTCTCTCCTCTCTCGAGGGCCCCGATCACGAATGCAAAGGGTGAAGACGTAGGGAAATTGCTCAGTTTTGGAATAGTAGCTAGTTTAGTGGCCTTAGTTTCATGTAGCATCAGTTAGATAAGGAGGGGGAATATCGCTCAGGCCCAGGGCGTCTGTGGGACATTTGCGGCGTATCGCCTCTTCATGTCCAAACAGGCGAACTTAATTGGCCAGGGCGCTCTCCTGAAGCTAAAAGTGGGCGGACTGTCTTGTAGGACGACCCCACCTACTATTGGGGGGGGCCTTTTGCTTCAGTGTGTGATGTGGAACGAACCCGGGACCCCCCTCCCCTAAATCTGCTGGTCAAGGACGAAAGCTGAGGAAAACCCAGCCTGATGAGCGGTGCTGGTGGTCGTAGCACTATCACGGGAAAAAGCTCACGGAAAACCAAAGTAATGCAGATATGGCCGCCAGCACACCTACAACCATCACAGTAGACAGGAGTCCTCTCCTACAGTGGCTCCTGGGGAAACAATTACCACGATGAGGGCCAAGAGGGAGAAAGTGGGAAACTTGCTAAAGACAACAACAGAGACTATAAGAGTCAAATACAAATGTTGACAAACAGTGTTGATGCCTTAAAAGAGGAAATGTGTGATATTAAAAAGGGACATGAACAATCTTAGGACTGAAAATTTAGATTTTAAAGAAATTCAAATACAGAACTGATGGACAGAGTGGAAAAACTAGAAAAGAAAGCAACGTTCAAGAAGGCCGGTCAAGAGGGAACAATATCATTATTCATGGCAGGAAAAGAAAAGTAATGAGACTGGAGCTGATTGTGAAATGTTCGTGAAAAAATCTTCTTTCCGAAAAAATGGATGTAGCAGATGTTAAGTTTGATAGTGTGCACAGGATAAATTCTAAACCCAACTCCCCCATTATTGCCAGGTGTTGTTTTTATCAAGATAAGTTTAAATATGATAGAGATATTTAGGCACAATCTGACCCCATACTTGAAGATGCTAGGGCAGGGGGAAAAAATGTGAGAATGTCTTTGATCATTTGATCATTAATGGCAAAAGGTTTGCCCCTTTAAATGATCTTAAAAGAAGGGAATAGCTTTTTGGGCCGGCCCATACAATCATCCTGCCATAGTCTCAATTTACAGGGGGGTGGGAAAAGAAAACAGACAGGGTCATCAGCCTCAGTTAGACACTCATGTAATAGGCTTAGCCAAGTGGGTTTGGGATGCAGTGAGATGTGACACTTCACCACATACAGGGCTAGACAAAGACAGGTCTGATTTTGGGCCTAGGTCTAACCCCAGCTGACCATGAGTGTTGTAGCAGTCTTTTAATAAAGAGCCTTCTTTAACCACTGTTGAAAAGCATAAATGCCCTGTCTTGTCATGTCAATGAAAATTGGTGAAAGTGTCAGTCTAGTGGTGTGGATAAATTAAATTTGTGGTAATACAGATAAAACAAATAAAACTTTTCATTTTTGTCTTGGAACGTAAATGGATTTTTGGGTCAAAACTGTCTGATAGAGATTTTGTATTTTATGTGCGTAGTTTTGATTTATATGTCTGACAAAAAACATTCCTGGAAAATGTCCAGCCAGAGTTTTTATGGCTATAAGGCCTTCTGTAAGTGACAATAAAAGTTAGCCTTCAAGGACGTTCTAGTGGTTTAGTTTGTTTAATAAGGCATGATTTAACTGCCTTTGTAAATTTGTTTAATGTTCCATACCTTAATATTTGCACTTTTCTCTGTGACAAATCTCTGTTGTTTTACAGAAAGAAATGTTTGCTTGTCAGTGTTATATCCCACCTGAAGGTTCGCCTTTTTTATAACATGTTTGGACAATGATAATGGAATTGCTATGTTGGAAGAATGTTTAGTAAATTGTGGGGTGACACTGATGAAGAAAGATAAAATACTTTTGTGGAGACTTAAACAGCAGGACCTCAAACTTTTCTTGTCAGCATGAGAAAATGACTTTAGTTCAGATGTCCAAAGTAAAGTATGTCTCTCAGCAGCAATCGTAATTCTGAAGTTTGGTGTTATCACAATTAGGTAATTACTATGAATATGTGCACTGCTCTTAGTTTACAGATTCTAAATGGCGTATGTAAGGGTGACCAAACAAGGACGCTATAACAACATCTCTGATGGAGGGTGTAGTGTTAATGATTATTTTTTATTTGTCAGATGTTTGTTTTCTCAGATTTTTGACTCATGTCGTATGTTTGTTGCCGAGCGTTCTGATTCCGATCCCCTTTCCTTTGAATTATATATTAATCCAGTATATAATACGGGTTTGGGAAACTGTGAAGCCATCTGTTTTTGGAAAAGTTTGTATGGGATGAAAACAAACTCTCATTTATAAAGAAAATCTCCAGGTGTGAACATTTTGTGAAATTTTATTAATGCCTTTCAGATGATTGATGAGAACATTAATGAAGCTTTAGATTTTTTAAAAATGGTTCATAAAAGCCAGTGCTGAATGATGAAAAGAAACAGGTACATATCAATAAAGGTCCATCAAATGATACTTGGTTTGATAATGAATGTAAAAGTATGAAATAAAAGGTCAAAAACTTCTGAAGAATTTCCGAAAAACATTAAGAAATGAGGCAAAAACGTGTACTGTGTCACAAGAAGGGGAATATAAATGCATGCTTGAACAAAAAAAAGAAACAGTAAAAATAAGACCTTATTTGGGCAGATATGATGTCATCTATCTCTTCTCAAATCCAGTTCTGGAAAAGTGTTAAGAAGGCGTCATTTAGAAAAAGTCAGCCAAAAATAGTATATCAGTTGACAGAGGGTTTTCAACATTTCAAACCCGTTGGAGAAAGACTCATTAGCCAACTCCATGATTACTGATGTTGACAGTGATGGAATGGGGACATTTTGATCGTCCATATCTAAAGATGAAATATTAGGGGCACTTAGAAATTAAAGAGTGAGAAGCAGCCGCCCTGATCAAATCATTGGTGAATTGCTAAAATATGGAGGTGAAAATTTGTGCTTTCCTCTAAACTTTTCAACAAAATTTTTGATGATGGTCTTTTTCCAGATAACTGGGCTGAATCTAAAATACTAACTTTGCATAAAAAGGGTGAATTTGATAACCCTAATAAGTCCCGGGAATTTCTTTTACTGACATAAGTATAAGATATATAGTACTATTATTAACAAGGTTACAAGAATGGGTTATGAAGAATAATATTACAGGAGCACCAAGCTGGTTTTAAAGAGGATACTCCACTAAAGATCATATGTTTACTCTGCTTGCGTTTGTACAGAAACAGTTGCTCATAACCGTAAAGCTCTATGTAACATGTATTGACTTGAAAAACATTGCTTCTTTTAAAACAGGACTTGTTGTGGCCTATTCTCCAAAAAATGGTGTGGGGGTTTTAAAAACTATTACATGTTTGAGAGCCATGTATCAGAATGTCGAAGCAAATAAGATGGGGAACTAAAGTGACTGCATAATATACTTACCACGGGTGTTAAACAGGTGATTATTACCCCTTTGTTTTTTTTTTTTTATAAATGATTAGCCAAAGTCTCATAAATAATGGTTAAACATGGGCCACTTTCCCCAAGATTTCTCAAGTTGTTTTATTCTTCTGTTTGCTGATGATGTTTATCATGCTATCTAAACAGTCGTTAGGTTTACAAAGCAGTTAAACAGCTTAAACAGTGCGGCAACAGCACTGGATTTTAAAGGGTTAATCTGAGAAAGAGTAATACGTTGTATTCAGAAAAGGTGGATATTTAGCTGCTCATGAAAAATGGTTGTACAATGGAAATTCATCCCTTGTGTTTAAATGTAATACATATTAGGAATCTGTTTTTCTACTAAGCTTAGTTTCAAAACTGCATGTAAAGATCTGGCAAGTCGAGGAAAACGAACTTGTTATTTGTGTTGAAAAAACTACGAATTTTAAATTAATAACTCTTTTGATTTTTTCCCATTAAGATATTTGATGCACAAATACAACCCACTGGTTATATGGTGCAGAAATATGGGCTTGGATGCAGTTTGTAACACATTGTGAATCAGTACACCTCTTTGCTTTAAAGCAGTTTTTAGGCTTAGATAGACGTACACCTAATGATCTTGTTTATAGTGAAACTAATAGATACCCTCTCTCTGTTAATGCTGCTGTAAGATGCATTAGATATTGGTTAAGATTCTGCATATGAATGAGAGCAGGCTACCTTTTAAATCCTACAGATGCTTTTTTGATCTAATGTCAAAGGGAAAAACAACTGGGCAACAAAAATACGTACCTGTTTGTGTGAACGGGGGTTTGGGATTTGTTTGGGCCTAAATAAAGGGAGTGGGAAAATTGTAGAGAGTTTATTAACGCTTTCAGGCAAAGATTGATTGACTGCCGATGGCAGCAATGGATAATCATATACAAAACAGTGAAAGATTCAAATGTACAGACAATTTATAAGTTCGCATGATGTCAAACCTTATCTAAAACTTGATATGGATATACATTTGAAAAGAATAATGTCTAAGTTTAGATTTGGGTGATCAGATAAAATGTTCATAAATTCAGTTTCAGAGAACATATATTGACGACCTCGGCTGTTATGCCCTTATGTAAGCAAGCTCCGGGATGAAGTACATTTTGTCTTGTGCTGTCCATATTTGAGGATGTTAGGCAGAACTACATCCCTGTTAAATATAGTAGACAGCCTAATTTATTTAGACTCTATTTACCCTGGCATCAAGTCTCCTGAGGTGTACGCACCTCACTAATATTTGTGTAAAGCTTCAGAATAAGAGAGATAATGTTATTCCTAAGTGTTTATTTTGTAGCGACTTTGTGTTATACAGAAACCCATGTTGGTCTTGTGTGTGTGTGTTGTGGGTGTGTGCGTGCGTGTGTGTTTAAACCAAAATACTAAGCAGTTCGGCAACCCCCTTCATGTATGGGCCAATGGCCTTTTTGTGAATAAATCGTTCGAGTTCGAGTTCTCTCTGTCTCTCTCTCTCTCAAGGGACAGGGCGTGTTTGTAGCAGCTGTGCAAATGACGGTGTTGTTTGCTGTGTTGGTGTCCACCTATCCTTTCAAGATTGTGCATGTGTATCAGTGAATGTGAAACGAATGCAATGCTGTTGACAGATTAGCTCATAAAACCAGGTAGGACTCCTAATTAATATATAATTATTTAAGGAGACATTGAAGAATCTTGGCAGTGATACTTGTTCATAGCCCTGCATCGTGTAGCTTTGAGAACGTTCATTTGCACGTGCCTTGTGTTTTCATGTGACCATGTGCTGAAATATTGACAGCCTGCATACACATTGTACAGTGTGTGGTGAGCATGATTTTAACTCCCTGACTCCCAATCGTGTTTTGTTGTGTTGACGTTGCTAGCAGTAACGCTGGTTCAGTGTGTGTCAAGGCTGGCTGTTAGCTCCCTTGCCTGTCCCATGTCCAGCTGACTGGCCATGAATTATGACTTTATACCGCAACCTGTCAAAAGAAAGGTGTTTTACTTAGACAAGTGTGATGTGTGATACCTCAAATATAAAACATGGCAAACTGCACCCTACCTGGACTGTCTCCAAAAAAAGTTTTCATGTGAGAAAAGGAACTAATATCATGGAGAAAACTGTCTATTTTATCGTTACGCTGCTGTTGACAATGATTGTACTGTAATAGAAAAAACTGACTATGACATTTAAAGATAACCTCTGTCTCTCCCACTGTGGATAAAGGGAAAACCGACACCTACCCACCTGTCTAAGTCGGTGCTTCGTGTGTTTCACAAGACGTAAAATGTGTGACTCTATCTCTGTACTTCACTCGTCAAGGAACAGAACTCTACTGTGTCAGGGAGTGGCTGTACAAATTGGGCCAAATATGAATGTGAAGAACTGAAAGATACGTGATGGAGTGGTTGTGAAAATGAGATTCCCACACACTACAACCACACTACTCCCACTTCCTCTAGCCTTTCTGACTGATGACGGTAGCAGTTTACCACTGCCCTGCACCCTTAAATGATCTCACAGCAGTCACTTCTCCTCCTCCACCTTCTACTACAGCTGAGGAGTCTCTACATGATAATGTCCTCCTGCTACATGCTAGACACTTCTCTTGTGTCCCCTTCACCAACAGAACAGAAGTAAGCCAACTCATCCCACTGATAACCATGAAGTGGTCATGAAAACAACAAACATGTTGAACCAACCCTCAGCCCTAGCATCACGTCTTCTCCTGTGCCAATACACCCCACAGGCACAGAGTGTGAAGCAGACACCTAAACAGGGGAAGCACTCCAACGTTTACGACGACGAACTTTGTGCCCGTCACAACATTAAACAAAACACTGACGGAAAACTGCAGACTATTGAAGAATCACTTGACTTCATTTTACCAGATTAACTAACCAAGAGTTGAGTTTTCCCTCTAGTCTGGAAGACTGCAAATGCTCCATCAAAAGGAACTAAAAACATCATTTTGCCCTCAAGATTAAATCAGTTCTTTCCCTTTGGACAATGTACAGTGAGCATGCTAAATTGATGCAAACATTCGCAGTCTCATTAAGGAAAATCACTCCCTAAAAACATCTCTAGGGACAGTGCACTCCGAATTAAGGCAGTTAAAAACAAAAAGCACACCCAAATAAAAGTGTATCACAAAAGTGTGACCTCCACCGTGACAAAACGTGTGTGGTGCAGCTACAGAGGAACAGGCATCTGGTGATCCTTTGCCACCTCATCAGTTGTTCACACAGCAGTACAGAACAACTCGCTTGATCAGTCTGGACAGAAAGCAAAACCCTGGGAGGAGTCTGCTAAAGATAACCCTCCACCTCAAAACCAAGCACCTCATGTTGATGTAGCCAGTATACCTGTAGAAACAGATTTGGGGTATTGCAACTCTTGACCAAGATCAGGAACATAGCAGTCAAACTCCTAGATTTTCAACCACAGAGTCTATTGTTCCAAAAGCCAGGAAAGTAACTAGTCTTGACAGAAAACGACTCCCCACAGAAAAGGTAAAATAACCCTGAACAGGTGTTGAGGAATGTAACAATTCCTGCAAAACTTCCTCCATTATCATTGGTGATTCCATCTTTAAATACTTAATCCAAGACGATTGGAAACACAAGCTAATTCTCTATTTAAAGTCTGCATTAGAGGCTTAACTGTCCCCAGTCTTATTCAGTGGCTCACTGATAGAGCCCCACAAGCCCAAGTCAGCACAGTCATTGTGCATGTGGGGGTGAACGACTGCTCTAGCGGACCCATCCCAACCCGACTTGGAAGAAAGCAATCTTTTTATGTAAGGAGTGCTTTCCTTACAGCCTGTATCACTTTAGCTCTGTGCTTCCACTCGTGGAAGGCACCAAACCCTTAATAACTGTATTGCTCCTTTCAAATAGAAATCTTCACGAAGCCTGTACTAGCATGCACATTGATATGCTAGATCACTAAGAACCTTTATCACCCCAAATGGTGCCCCACGTCAGGCTCTGTACAATGATGTAATTACCCCAGTGTAAAAGGTACAGCTCGTCTTGCAGTCAGTTTTAAACAGATACTTCCCCAGCCACATGCACGAACATTTGCGCCCAGCAACAATGAGACTCTCTTTGGGGAGCAAGCTGGTGCGCCTCGTAATCGTGTGTTGTTTCCCAAAACAAGAGATGTAAAGCCCTTTCGCTCAGCATTGGCTTGGGGGTGAACCCAGATTGACCGGGGCCTCCAGAAATCTAAATGTTCCACCCATGTCATCTGTACAAGATTTCCCCTCTTTTCCCTCCCGGAACAGCCGTTCTTCTGGTTGGGGATAGGATGGACCCCTGTATTCAGGATCCATCTCCTGTGTCCAGAACCACGGAATGGTTTGGAGGAAGGTACGGGGGACGTGTCTGCAGGGACTGTAAGCTGCAGACCACAGGTTGACAGGGACATGCACCTTCGTTATGCTCCATTTAGCTGCCCCCCCTCAAACTACCCCCTATTACAGCCTATCCAAATTACATGACCCCTAACACTTCCTACCCGAGATTTCAGCTGCCTTACCCCTTTTCCCCTTTCGGTTTTTCCTGGTAGAGGGCTTTGCCCTTAAACGGCAAATCTCCCATCCACCCTGTAGCCCCGGTTTTTACCCTCTTTGGGAGTGCTGACACTCGCAGCTGGCTCTCACCTAATCCTGCTGGCCAATATGCTAACATCTTATGAATGTAGCATCCCAAATGATGGCATAGTAAGATTGTGAACTGCTTGTGAATATAAACGTAGCCTGTGTGTTTGCATGTACAAAAAGAACATGAAGTAATATTTTGTATTTGATGATAAAGTTGAAACAAATTTCTTTGTGCATGTGTAAGTTAAAAGTTGGAAAATACCTGTGAAATGTGTTTTTTCTGACTTAACAGACTCCTGTAATGGTTTTTTTTCTGTTTTGGTATTTTGCGGGTTTTTATATGATATGTCAGAGTTGTAGCTGTCATGAAGTGAATGATTTGGGCCACGCTGGTGCTCGGGCAGGGGACTTTAATTCTGTTTGAAATCAAAGGTCAGGCAAGAGTATTCTCCCTTGCAAGCTTGATAGCCTGGACATTGAAAAATTATTTTTGGACTGACTCTAGGTCAGTGACTTGATTTGCATTCACTTCAAAGGGTTTTTCTTGCTTTCACTTTCTTTGCTATTTAACTTTGCATTGTATTGGGATTTTCATTCTCAAATTTTTTACTTCTCTTCTTTGTTTTTGGGGCTTGTTGGTGGGGTAGGCTCAGGTTGTGCAGATATATTTTTGCATTAATAATTAGTCTCCATTTGCAACTTGTATCGTTGGTTTGTTAAGATTTTGCAAGTTCAGAATAAATTGTTATAGTGAATGAATTTTTTCAATTGTTTTGACTAATTCTAACATTAGACAAAATTGTCCAATTCCGATGGTGCTAACTAGATAAGGATCAAGTAGGCTTTTTAAATGTTTGTCCCTCTGCTAAATAAAGTTTCAGATTTGCCCTCCATTTTGTCAAATGTAAAAAATTCCTTTCATATTTTTGGCTTCTCCGAATCAAGGTTGTCACATAATGTGCAGATGATATAATTTCAGTTCCGAGCTATAATTCTATCAGACGAGATGCCAAAACCCAAATTTGAAACAGGATTTAAAAACTTATATACATCATCATTAAATTATAAGCAGATAACATTATTGATAACTATGCATTGAATGTAATGGCTAGAAGTATGCCTGAAAGGAGCCAAACCAATACTAGTAGGATTTTTTATCGAAACCCAGATGAACGCATTAGCTGGTTTGATTTAAATTTTGAACAAATGATGGATGATGTTTGTAACTACTCAACTGAAATAATTTTACTTGGTAATTTCAAATTGATTTGCTTAAGCCTAAGATAAAAGGAAAAAAAAACTTTCAGGGGGTATAACCTGTCGCAACTTGGGAAACACTCCCACAAGGAAAACTCCACATTCTGAAACACTGATTGACATATATACACAACCACTCCATCTAACATTGTTGAACTGTCTGTACCTGTCTATGGCCTAAGCGATCACTATCCTATATGTTTTTCAGGTCCAAAAAAAAGGGGGGAAAATACCCAGATGCAAACACAAATACATTTCTTTTCGCAGCTATAAAACGTTTAATGCAGAACATTTTTTGTCCGACTTATGAAAGCTAACTTCTCTTACGTTTATCAGTTTACTGACCCAGACAAAGCACTTGAAATTGGTGTAGTATTTTTCATCAATCTTTTATAGTCATGCTCCTCTTAGAATCAAACGTGTAAAAGCTGAGATAAACCACCCTGGTTAACAAATGAAATCACTGAAGCCATAGCCATCCGAGATCATTTACTAAAAAACAACAGGGAAAAGATGAAAATTTAAAGGGGCAGCGAAATAAAGTGACATTCATGAAACGAATTGCAAAAAGAAATATTTTAGTGAGTTAATATCATCTAAGAAAGGACACAAAGTCCCCTCTGGAAACAATTAAACATTAAACCGGTAAATCATCTTCATCATGTGCTTCATCAGGTATGGGTCATCTGCAGAAAAGATCAAAAAACACTTTTGTTCTATTGCAGAAAAAATTGTAAACATTGACCGCTCAGAATTTATGACTTACATCTTTTACAGGAATTTTGTAACTCAGAGTCAATTAAGTCTAAACTGTCCTTCAAATATTTGGTGTGCATGAAGTGCATAAGGGAAAATTTTGTTCATTAAAGAAACAAGCTCCCGTGGTTTAGATAATTTAGACAGCAAAAATTTTGAAAATTTCTGCGCAAGTAATCTCTGAACATCTTTACATATATCTATAATCTCTGTATTGAAAAAATTGCTATCCTCAAATGTTTAAAGATGCCAAATTATACCTGTTCTTAAATCTGGAATCCAAATGACCCCTTTCCCAAATATCGACCTATTTCGATTCTATCTATCTTATCTAAACCTTTAGAAAAGCACTTAAAGCAACACTTCTGTCACACTTTACTAAACATAACTTATTTCATCCTAATCAAAGTTTGGGTTTAGAGAAAATCATTCATGTCATACTGCACTCAGCAACATCATGAGCAATGACATTTAAATATTAATAATAATATCTTAAAATGGAGCAATTTTTGTAGACTTTGCCAAGGCATTTGACTGTATGATCACAACCTCCTAGTAAAGAAACTGGCCCATGTTGGTTTATTGCCGCAGACTCCTAAAATAATTACCTCTTTTCTTGATAAAAGAAACAAGCGTTTATCAAGATTCATTTATGTCGTCCCTTTTGCCAGTGAAGTATGGTATTCCTCAAGGGTTTTGTGCTAGGGCCCATCCTCTTTTCAAAATATATCAATGATCTTCCCTCCATGTTTCTTCTACTTGTAACTCTTTTGCGACGCATACCATACATACAGCGGATCATGAGTAAACTCTGTAGGTAAAATTTTGCAAAAGGACTTAAAACAATCTAGCAGCATGGACAGATGCAATCAATGGCTCTCCATCCACTGAAATCAAAATTATGGTTGTTGCAACAAGACAAAAGCGCCAAAACTTTAAAACCAAACTAAATGGAATAAAGATTTACGATAAAGTATTAGAAGAAGTCAGCTCATATAAACTACTTGGTCTACATATTGATAATAACTTGTCATGGTCTGACCATGTTTTTAGTATTTCAAAAAAATATCTAAAGAACTATTCCAAACTTAAATCGAATAAAAACATTTCCTTGATCCCGCATACTCGAAAACTATTCTTCTACCTTATATAAAACCTGATCTGATTATGCATCTACATGCTGGGATTTGGCAAGTAAAAAAAATGTTTACGACAACTTGAGAGAGTATATAAACGTTCTCTCAAGTTAATTCTGCTTAGAACTACTTCCTTAGAAACTAATAGCTACAAAGAGTTTTAACATTCTTCCTTTATTTTACATTGTCTCTTTAATAAAGGGGTTTTATGTATAAGATTATGAATAAACTAGCCCCTTTATTATCTTTGTCAGCGTTCCCTGTTAAAACTGTTCGTAACAAAAGCAGTGTTGTTACTCCTCATTCCAAGAAACCGATCTGTTTATGTCATCCCTTGTTTATTCGGTAGCAAGTTATGGAACGAAATCCCAGTCAGTATAAAAAGAAAAAGCAGCTTATCATCTTTCAAAAAAACGTACCACACACACTTGTTTAATTTTTCTGTAATATGCATTGGGTGAGGTGCTTGTTGAACTCTGTGTTGTGGTGTGTAAGCGTCAGCCGCGCAATTGGGTGGGTGTTGTGTGTGCGGTGTGTTTTGAGCTCTGTGGTTGGGGGTGGGTTTGGGTGTTTTTTTTTTGTGGGGTGGTTTTGTTTTGTTTTTTTTGTTTGTTTGTTTGATTGTTTTTTTGTTTTGTTTTTTGTTTGTTTTTTTCCCCCAAATAATGTTCATTGTTTGGTTTTTACGGGGTAATGTGTGGGTATGGTATTTTGATGATTACGACTTAAGGCTGATATGATATTGAGGAAATGTACATGTGATGGATTTGTATCCTGGACGATTTGTGTGATTTGTGCAAGCTCGCACGTGATTGCGTTTCCGTGCATATGTACACGTATGTGTGTATGTGTGTGTGTGTTTGTGCGTGCGTGCGCGCGTGCGTGCTGTTGGTGAGTGTGTGTGTGTTGATTTTTGGGGGAGGGTTATCTGTTTAGGGGAAGCGGGTGTCAAGGATGGGAGTTTGTCAGTGTTTAATTGGCCAGTTTTACCTCCGACCTTCAAAATGGCTGCGTCCATATGTGTAATTCGATTGGTTTACTTCTGTGGTCTTTCATTGATTTCATGACTTCAGTCAATAATTGAATGGCAATTTGAATGATTCATTTCTTTGCTTTTTGACATTATCTTGTTTGTTGATCAGTTAGTTTATTCATGTCTGTTTCACTTTTTCCCCCATGAGGGCCTGGTGTAAAGAAGCCTCTGGCTTATCCAATTACCCTCATTAAAATATTCGAGTTCGAAATATTCGAGTTCGAGTTCGAGTTCGAGTTCGAGTTCTCTCCCCCTCTCTCTCTCTCTCCCCTCTCTCCTCTCTCTCTCTCTCTCTCTCTTCTCTCTCTCTCTCTCCTCTCTCTCCCTCTCTCTCTCTCTCTCTCTCTTGATCTATGGCATTCTGTTGTATTATCTATCTATCTATTGATCTATGGCATTCTGTTGTATTACTATCTATCTATTGATCTATGGCATTCCGTTGTATTATCTATCTATTGATCTATGGCATTCTGTGTCTATCTATCTATCTATCTATCTATCTATCTATCTATCTATCTATCTATCTATCTATCTATCTATCTATCTATCTATCTATCTATCTATCTATCTATCTATCTATCTATCTATCTATGACATTCCGTTATCTATCTATCTATCTATCTATCTATCTATCTATCTATCTATCTATCTATCTATCTATCTATCTATCTATCTATTGATCTATGGCATTCCGTTGTATTATATATCTATCTATTGATCGATGGCATTCCGTTGTATTACTATCTATTGATCTATGGCATTCCGTTGTATTATTATCTATCTATCTATTGATCTATGGCATTCTGTTGTATTATCTATCTATATATTGATCTATGGCATTCTGTTGTATTATCTATCTATCTATTGATCTATGGCATTCGTTGTATTATCTATCTATTGATCTATGGCATTGATCTATGACAACCATTCCTCTTCTGATGTCAAACGTCTTTCTCTTTCTTTATCAAACCACTCTCTGTCCCAGCTAGTAAACGAAGCAACACATAGATCAGGTCATATCTTAGACTGGCTCATTACTGATGTTTCACATGATCTTGTCACCTCTGTCTCCGTCACTGACCAACTGCTTTCTGATCATTCCGCTATTCTTTTCATCCTTAATATCGCAAAACCTATCAGAAAAAAGAATGTATCACCCGTCGAAACCTCAAGGCCATAGACATTAATACGTTCTCTTTAAAAGCTGCTGAACGCCTGTCACAAATCCCTGACCTTTCTAATCCCCCAAAAAATATAACACTGTTCTCAGCCAAAAGCTTGATGAGCACGCACCTCCCACTAACCATTTCCTTCCGATAGGCCCTTTGCCCATGGTACAACCGTGATATCTTGTGGCAAAGCGCAAACGCCGACAACTAGAAAAGGCAATGGCGAAAAACTAAAAAATGAAATAAACAAACAGCTTTTTCGAAAACAAACCAACAAAGTCAAAACCTTAATCCACTCAGCAAAGACAAACTACTACTCTGCTCAAGTTCTTGATGCCACGTCCATGAAATCTCTTTTTTTCCCTCACCTCAACTCTTCTTGGATCTGCAAAGACAATCCTCTGCCTACTATCCACAGTCATCTGAACTTCCTGTATATTTTCCTCGTTCTTCTCTGACAAAGTCCGTAACATTCGCTCCAGACGGATCAGCTCCTTTCCAACCTGTACCTCCTGATCCCCAATTCACTGGCACTCCTTTTCCTTTCCTTTTCAGCCAACAAGCGACGAAGAAATCCGGAACATTTTAAATGAAATGACCATAAAATCATGCGATCTCGATCCTGTACCTGCTTCTCTTTTCAAACAGTGCCTTCCGCAGCTGATACCACTATCACAAAAATAGTAAACCATCTCTTCTTTCAGGGAAAGTTTCCCTCAGCTCTTAAAACTGCAATTATTACACCTCTACTCAAAAAGGGACGCCTCGACCCTAACATTTTGAAGAATTACAGGCCTTTTCTAATCACCTTTCATCTCCAAGGTCCTTGAAAAGCGTTCTGAAACAACTCAAAAAGCCATCTTCATTCAAATAGTCTCCTTCCTGCATTTCAGTCTGCCTATCGCGTCAACCACAGCACTGAAACCACCTGTCCACACGTTAAACATGCTTCTACCGCTTCTGACTCAGGAAAATCTCTCCCCTTCCACCTTCTCGACTTATCTGCAGCATTTGAAAAACTATAATCACTCTATTCTTCTCGCCCGTCTCCAAAAAACGTTCGGTATTAAAGGGGGAGCCATCACCTGGTTTCGCTCATACCTCACAGACCGATTTCCCGACAGTTGCAATAAACAAGATTCAATCAATACCCGCCAACTGGAATGCGGAGTCCCGCAGGGATCCGTTTTTGGGCCTGTTCTTTTCACTCTCTAACTGCTCCACTGTCCCCATATAATAAACCGTCACCAGATCAACATCATTTCTACCTGATGACTCTCAGATTCAAAGCAGTGATACTCCCGGAAAAAACTGCCTTCTCTCTTGACAAATATGTCACACTGCCTCCAAGATATTCAGAACTGGATGATACAAAACAAAATTACAGCTAAACGCAGATAAAGGAAGCCATATTGTAGGAACCAAACACAAAACTCTCGTCCATGACAACAGCTTCAATAGAGTTTGGCAATATAACAGTTCCTCTATCCCCACAGTCAAGTATCTTGGCGTTTTATCGACAACACGCTTTCTATGCAAAATTCATCACCCAGCCCGTCAGTCAGCTACTATCAATTACGGCGTATTAGTGCAATTCGAAAGTACCTGTCCACTGATGCAACATTTCCAAACTTGTCACATCTCTCATTCTTTCACGTCTGGACTATTGCAATTCTCTTTTGGGTGGTCTGCCAGCATCATCTATCTACTCCCCTTCAACGAATTCAAAACTCTGCTGCTCGACTTGTTCTCAAAAAGAAAAAAATCTGAGCATACTACCTCTCTTGCGATCTCTCCACTGGTTGCCTGTGCCACAGAGAGTCAAGTACAAGATCTGTACCCTCTGTTACAAATGTCTTCATAAAACAGCACCTTCCTACCTCTGTGAATGTCTTCACCTGTACACTCCTTCTCGTTCCTCCGCTCTGCTGCAGATACCCTGTGCTTACAAATACCTAGATTCAACCAGTCCACCGTTGGCCGTCGCTCTTTCTCTGTTTCTGGTCCAGCGATCTGAATGACCTCCCTCTCTCCCTTCGCGAAAAGCCTACTTACAACACTTTTAAATCCAGCCTCAAGACATACCTATTTCAAACCTAAGACCTCCCCCTACAGTTTCATCTCATAATTATCTGTCCTTGCCTTCAGTGGCCTAAATTCTCATCACCCTGCTGAAGCATATAACCTGTGTGTGTGTGTGTGTGTGTGTGTGTGTGTGTGTGTGTGTGTGTGCGTGCGTGCGCGCGTGTGCGCGCGTGTGTGCGCGTGTGTTTGTGTGTATTGAACTTTTTAAACTATTAATCATTGTTGGTTGCATGTGTAGGAGTGGAATGGATGCAAGCGCTTTGGTTTGTTGTTTTTTACAAGATATAGCGCTATATAAATTCCATTTATTATTATTATTATTATTATTATTATTATTATTATTCTGTTGCATTATCTATCTATCTATCTATCTATCTATCTATCTATCTATCTATCTATCTATCTATCTATCTATCTAAGGCATTCCGCTGTATTATCTAGTTTACGTCTTTCTGTATGTATCACATTCTCATCATGGATGATTGATTATCTGTGATGCACCTCTGTCCCTATACTAAGTAAAGGGAAGTAAGATACTCACGTTCTGTATTTTCACGAGTTATTCCCCAGCATTTCAGAACCTTACAAGCACACGAGGCCACACGTAAGCACGCAGACTGGAATAAATCGGGAGGATTAAGTTTCTTTTTTTTTTTTTGGAAGGGGGATGGGGAGGGTTGGGAGGGGGAAGGGGGGCAGGGGGAAGGGGGGGGGGGGCTGTCATGAGTTTTGATTGTTGTTGGTTAGAGTGTTGACTCGTGATGTGACAACAGCTTATGTTTGCAGTCTCAAATGAGTTTGTATTTTTATCCAATGTCTTTTTATTACCGTTATTTTCGCCCTTTCTCAGCCCCCGGGCTTTATCCCCATTTTCTGGATTAAACCATTGACGTTTGGGGCAACGCAAAGTCAGGGGTTTGAAAGCCCAAAGGGGCTTTTTTTCCCCCCTCATGGAATTCACTTTACATTTTAAAAAGTTTTTGGGGGATTGATTTTGGGACTCTCTGCTTGGAGGCTTGATTTGCACAGTCCTTAAAAAGTCCAGCACTCTGGGGGCTAGCGGGCCTTTGGAGAACATCTCCAACGCTGACTGTCCTTATGCCCACTTGGCCGAGAGAGTGCGATGTACTGTGGGAAAGGCATCTCCACTATAATCAAATTTCTTCCCAGTTTCCAAAACAGCAGCTGCCTCCTCTGCTGTTTTGGAGGTCATCGCCGAACACAACAGACAAACATCAATCAATTTATTTGGGTCTTGTTTTCATCTGTGTTGATATAAAGCAATTTGCTAAGCAATTAAAATTTCAAGTTAATGGTCAACTTCAATTGCAGACCTGCCAGTGCATTTAATTCCTTTGGTTTAAATAGTTTTATTCAGAAATGAGTATAAGCATAGAAAACAAACAGCATTTTGGAATCATAGCAACAACAAGCTTGTTGTTGTCTTCAATTTAACGTCTGTTCACTCTAAGTGATATTAGACGAGCTTGTAGCTTATGGTGTGCTCGATTAAACAATAAAGATTAACATGAACATAACGGCTGCTGAGCTGCAAAATGTAAACCAACAACAACAATCATTTTCATCAATTGCAATCTTTGCTAATGTAAGAAAAAAGGAAAACAACACAAAGAAACATATCAATTTGTAAAGTAAACACACATAAGCAGGACAATTATTAAATAAATCGTGTACTATGTCAGTAATCATGCAAAAATTTATATTCATTATTACAAAATGTTTCTTGCTTTCTTTTCAACAATCACACATACATCAGGCGAGAGCAAAAAGAGTTGATTAAGTACCTCCAGCCTGAATGAAGACAACCTCAAATAGGCTACCATCCGACAAGAAAATTAATATTACAAAAATCTTTCACTCACTCACTGAGCGCTGACATGAATTTACATGATCTTTAGCGAGCACCTTTTGGTCTTCTGCATGCGTGCACGCATGAAAGGAGTTAAGGCACTGGCAGGTCTGCATCTATTTTCAAGATGACCGAAGGAGATAGTTAAATTTCCCATCATTATTTTACTAGACTTCCCTGCTGGGATGCCGGGGCCTGTCAGTATAAATACCATCCCCACCTTCTGGAAATTCTGTGCTTGGAATTTATGAATTTATTTATTCATTCTTTTATATCGAGAATAATGGAATAAGCACTCATGTGCTTTAAAAAAATCCAGTCCCCGTGTGTATGCAGTTTTGTAAAATGTTGCCATCTGTTCCCAATGGCACACAATGGCCTACTCTTTCGAAAAGCGGAACAGGATATAACGTGTGCGCAAGATGTTCTGCGTGGATTCACACACGGGACCTCGGTTTATAGTCTCATCTGATGGACTTTTGGGGAGAGTGGAGTCTGCACTGATGTTAACTCCAGGGGAAAATATCCCTTTGAACGGGATTCAAACCCGGGTCGTCAGATTGCAGGCGCAATGTTCTAACCACTAGGCTATCCCGTCCCTCTTTTCTGTCCCTCACTTTGTTTCGGCCTGTTCCTTTTTCTTCCTGTCACCTTCTTGTCTATTTTCTGCCGTCTTTGGGCCATTCTCCTGCCTCCCCCCCCCCCCCCCCCCCCCCCCCCCCCCCCCAACTTAAAACTTCCCCCCCCCCCCCAAACCAACCTTGCTCCCACCCCCCCGCCCCCCCACCGCACCTCGCCCCTCAACTCAAGTAATTTCCCCCGGGGCTGAACGTTCGAAGACGGAATGATTCACCCAAACGCCACTGCCGAGATTGGACCGCACAGCTTCATGGTCACACCCGGAAAGGAGTGAACCTCTGCCCCCGGCTCAGGGCCCCATCACGAGACAGACTGGCTCTAACCACGAGCCGAAGCCCCTTGAGAGGAATAAGGACAAAACTCCCGCTTCAAACTCGCTTTGAATAGCGCGAATGATCTACCTTGATTCACCCCGCATCCCCTATAGTACAGATGAAGGGGTGGAGCAGCAGTACTGAGTGGGCGGTGGGGTATAGCGGAAATTGGCATCAGCTGCATCATCAGCTCAAGCATCAGCTGCATCATCAGCATTAACATCACTGCATCATCAGCATTAACTCACTGCATCATCGCATTTAAACATCACTGCTCATCAGCATTAACATCAGCTGCATCACCCAGCATTAACATCAGCTCCCATCTCAGCATCAACATCACTGAAATCATCGCATTTAGCAGCGGCTGCATCATCAGCATTAACATCAGCTGCATCATCGCATTAGCAGCAGCTGCATCATCAGCATTAGCAGCAGTTGTGCAATCTAACGGCCTGAGATCAAGTCTGGGTTAAAGTGGTATAAAATAAATAAATAAATAAATAAATAAAACCACCACCGATACACCCGTTCAAGGGAATTTCCCCCTAGAGTTAATATCAATACTGACTCCACGGGATAGCTCAGTGGTCGGAGCACTCGCTCTCCCCCAGCTAAGGTTAAGCAGCGTCGAGCGTGGTTACCAGTTGGGTGGGTGACCGTTTGCGTGCCTTGGCTTCAGTACAGTTCCCCAGTTCACCCAGCTGTAAATGGTACCTGCCTCTATAGGGTCAGGAAAGGTAAAGCAGCGAGGGAGAGGAGATGGGCGCCGCCCTCAATATGCTGGCCCCTAGAGAAGTTGAGGTGTCTGACGCCTTACTCCCCTACAACCACATAGGTGATAGGACGCCTTTACCTTTCTTACAGACTCCACTCCCCCGAAAGTCCTTTGGATGAAACTATAACTCGACGTCCCGTGTGCAAAAAAAGCACGCAGAACATCTTGCCCACACGTTAAAATCTAGTTCCTCCACTGATAACAATGGATGACAACATAAATACATAAAAAAAAAAACAAGTGCAGGCACACTGGTGTCGTGTTTAGATATCATCCCCGAAGGTGGAATGCAGGAACCTTAATGGTGGGATAAAGAAAACAACGGTGGCATACGCAAAAATATGGCCATGGATAAACCAGGAAGCTTTAATCGAGGAGCGAAACAGACAGACAGACAGAACCTGCCGACCTTCCAGCAAGAAACCCAATGCACTACACCCTCTCAACTCATTTATTTTTTATTTTTTATTTATACCACTTTAAGTCACGGCAGATTTCTCTGCGTGAAATTCGGGCTGCTCTCCCCGGGGAGAGCGCGTCGCCACAAGAGCAGCGCCACCCATTTTTTTTTTCTTTTTCTTTTCCTGACTGCAACTGTAATTGTTTCTCTATCAGAGTGGCTTTTTTCTACAGAATTTTGCCAGGGACAACTCTCTTGTTGCCGTGGGTTCTTTTACGTGCACTAAATAAGTATGTGTAACACACGGGGTCTCGGTTTATCGTCTCATCCGAAAGACTAGCACCCAGACCACCACTCATGGTCTTATGGATGGGGGAAAAGTTTCGGGTCCACCACCGTAAATCTGCTGTTGTTTTCCCCAGACAATGTTTACATTGCATCCTTTTTTTGAATCGAAAAAAAAAGGGCTCCCTATAGGCAGTATTTTAAAAAAACCCCCCCAAACACAATATACACGCAAACTTCTTTTTTCAGTGTGAAATTTTCAATCTCCAGTGATTTCACAGGTGGGGGATGAGTGAGTCAAGTGCACTTTTTCTGGGTGACTCCCAGAGTTTGCTGGGAACGCACAACAACAACACCAAAAACAAAAACAACAACAAAAACAACAAAAACATCCCCTTGTAAATATAATGATAATATTTTATTTAGCGAAACAAAAAATTACGCGTTAAAGTCCCATTTTTTGATCATTTTTGGGGGTCGCTGATATAAAAAAAACCCCAGCAGGCACTCGCACCTTTGAGGAGGGGCTCCGCCGGGTTCAACTTGTCCAAGAAGAGGTTAAAAAAAGGGGGTGGGGGCTTCTTGCGGCGCCGCGGTGTGTGTGTGTTGTGTGTGTGTGTGTGTGTTTAGCAGTTGGTGTGCGTGTTTTGGTGTGTGGGGTTGTGGTGTGTTTTGTTTAGCGATGTGTTGTGTGCGTGTGTGTTTGTATTGTTGCGTAGTGAGCGCGCGTGCGTACGTGTATGTGTGTTTCGTTGTGTGTGTTCGTGGTGTGCGCGGTGGTTGTTTTACATTAAAATGAATTAATTCTTTTATTTCGAGGATAATGGAAAAAACACCGTGTGTTTTTTTTTTTCATGTAGTCCCCCGTGTGTATACATTTTTGTAAATTTTAAATTTGCATCCGTCCCATCGCACAAAAAGACCTATTTTTCCGAAAGCGAAGGGGTTTTAACTGTGCGCAAGATTTCTGCGTGCTTCGCACAATTGGTGTGTATTTTGTGTGTGTGGGGTGTTTTATGACCGGCGCGTGCGTGCGGGGATTTGGTGTGTTTTTCTTCTTCTTTCTTTTGTTTTTTTTTTTTAAAAAAACCATTTTGCCCCCAAAGGGGAGAAGAAACCCGTGCGTTGTTTTTTTTTTTTTTGAACGCGTATATCGTGATTCAACAAATCTATGGGGAAGCGGGGAGAAAAAAAGGGAAAAAAATTCAGAAACTCGAATCTGGTTTGATCCATTGGAAACTAAATTTTTTACCAAAAAAAATGATGTTTGGAAAAACAACTTTTTGCTTGTTTAAAAACGCTTTTTAATATCTTATTAACCCAAAAACTAAATAGTTAAATAATAAAGTTGAGCATGATTTAAAACTTTTGTTTACAATTCTCCAATTTTGTGTATTTTCTATTATTTTTATCTTTTTCATTTTTTTTCTGAAAATTAAATTTTAAAAACCAACTCCTTTCTTTGTAAATTCCCTTTAACTGTCTTAATCTAGCTATTTTTTTTGTTTTTGTTGCTGATGTTTTTGGTTTTATTTTTGTTTTTATTTTTAATTCGCCCCTCACAACCCTTAGGTTCCACAAGGGGATTTTTGCGTAATCGACCTTTTTTTTGCCCCCCAAAAGGGGACCCCATTCCCGATTTTTGGGGATGCGTCTTAACATGACCATTTTTTATGTCTATATTGGGCCTTTTTACCGGCACTTATGGCTTACTTTTTCAAAAAGCAGAACGGGTTCTACGGTTGAGAATATGTTCACTGGGGGGCTTGGGTTTATACTCATCCAAGGGACTTTCCAGGGAGTAAATTTCAGTGCTGATATTACCTCCGGGGGGGTGGAGGGGGGGGGGGCAAAGGGGGGGTGGACGGACCTGGGAGCCAAACCCCAGAAACAAACAAAAAGAGTTTTTATCTGCATATTCTTATTCACTCAATCATTAACCACTGGGACAGCTGATCAATGCAAAGCCGGCCGCTTCGTTTTTAACCCAGAGAATTTCTCACTTATTGACATAATGAATGGGGTTTTTTTTGGGGGCTTTTTTACAATCCTTTGTTTTTGTTTTGCTTGTTGGGCCTTTAAAAAACATTGACAATCCACACAACACACACACAACACACCAACACACACACACACAACCAAAACCACACCACAACACCACACTACACGACACAACAAAAACACCACACACATAACACTAACACACACACACACACAAAACAAACACACACACAAAAAAACAACACACACACAAAAAAAAACACGCACCCCCAAACTTCTATAAAAAAACATCCTCCCTTATAAAATCTCCCCAAATGGAAAACGGAAAAGTGGTTAATTGATCAGAAAAATTTAAGTACAACAGCACGTGCCACATTAAATTTGGAAAAAAATTCCCCTGTATTCCGCTGACGTCGCATTTCCTAGTTCAGCTTCCGGGGTTTCAAGCACCAAAAAAAGTGCTTACCCCTGCACCAAAACGCGGAAATGAAGGGGAGGGGATCTCCAAAGGAAAAATTTTTTATTATTGTTTGAGGGGTTTTTAAGGGGTTTATGATTGCTTTTTAAACGCTGCAGCCAGTGTAATTATTTTTTTTTTGATCCCAAAAGAATTCTAACTGGGGAGAAAGGTTCTCGTGTGTGGTGTGGGTTGTGTGGTGTAGTGTGTGTGGTGTGTGTGTGTATGTTGTGGGTGGTGGGGTGTGTGTGTGTGTGTGTGTGTAAAGAAAAAAATTGATTGAAAATTTAGTAATTTGTTTTTTATTAAGTATATTCTTTCCTCAAAAAAAGGGAAAAACCAGAAAACCAACAAAAAGATTGATTTTTTGTTTTAATTTTTCATACTTGCCATAAAAATAAAAAAACAAAAGAACGTAAAAAAGAAAGAAAGAGGGGGAAAAGGAAAAAATTCGAAAGAATGCAACAAAGAATTCCCATTTTAAGGTTCCTTTTTATGGGTGTTTGAGATAAAAAGGGTTCCTTTTTGTTTTGGGTTCGTTTTTTTCCCCGCTTTTTCGGTCTTCTTCTTCTCTTCCTTTTTTTGGAGAGGGGGGGGGTGGGGGGGGGGGGGTGGGGGGGGCGGGGTGGGGGGGGGGTTTTGGCGGGGGGGAAGGGTTAGCTTTTTAAAAAAACCTGGTTTTTTCCCCCTCTTTTTATTCTTTCGTTCTTCTTTTTTTTCTGTTTTTTGTGATTTTTTCTTTTTTTAAATTTTCTCGGCCTGTTTTCATATTTATTTTTTTTCGTTGTCCTTTTTTTTTAGTCCTTGATTTTCATTTTTTGCCCTTTTCCATCCCCCCCCCCCCCCCCCCCCCCCCAATTTCTTTTTTTCTTTCGTTTTTCTTTTTTTCTTTCAATTTTCTTTTTTTCGTCTTTCTGTTTTTTCTGTCTTTCTTCTTTCTTTCTTTTCTTTTTTTTTTCCTTTCTTTTTTTCTCCCTCTTCCTCTCTCTTTCCCCTTCTCTCTCTATCTCTCTTCTCCTCTCTCTCCAACCTCTCTTCTCTCTCTCTCCTCCTCTCTCTTTTCAAAAATAGGCCATTGTGGGGCGGTAGAACAGATGAAAAAATTTTTACAAACCGCACACACACGGGGAGGTTTAAAAAAAGCAATGAGTGCTTATTCCTTATCCTCGATAAACAAGTCCCCTCTCTCTCCTCTCTCTCTCTCCTCTCCTCTCTCTCTCTCCCTCTTCCCCTCTCTTCTCCCTCTCTCTCTCTTCTCTCCTGAACAAGATGTGAACCTTTTGCCAAATGTTAATTTTTATCTTTATACTTATTAATTTTGGTTTATATTTTTTTTGACCTGTTGTTGTTCTTGTTGTTGTTTTTTTTCGTTTTTTTTTTTTACTTTTTCTTTGTTTTTGGTTTTTTCTTTCTCTTTTGTTTTTTTGTTTTGGTTGGGGGTTTTTTTTGGAGGGGGGGGGTGGGGTGGGGGTAATTTTTAGGGTTTTTCTTTTTTTTGCTTGTTTTGGGGGGGGGGGTTTTTTTTGGGGGGGGGGACTTTTTTTAAAAGGGTTTATTTTTTTTTTATGGGCTGATAAGAATTGGGTATTATTTTAAAAAAATTCAGCAAAAAAAAACACTTTGGGGGCTTTTTCTTTCCTCGAAAAAAAAATTTTTGTCTTGTCTTTCATTTCTTTTTCATTCTCTTCTCCTTCTTTCATTTTTTTCCTCTCCTCCTTTTTCTCTCCCCGTTTTCCTTTTCTTTTTTTTCCTTTTTTCTTTTTTTTCCCCCCTTTTTTAATTTTCCCCTTTCTTTCGGTTCTTTTTTCCCTTTTTTTTCCGTTTTTTTCTTTCTTTTCTTCCTTCATTTTCTTCCTGCATTTGCCCCCTTCGTTTTTCTTCTTTGTTTTTGTTTTCCCCACAAACCCACATAAAAAACAACAACCAATTTTTCCCAACCCAAAAACCTAGCCCACACACCAAACACAAAAAGGCACACACACACTTGTTCCCAAAGCCCAAAAACCAACGCCACTGCCCCCCATCCAAACCTAAAACCGCCGGAAAAAGGCCCACCAACCCTGCGCCCAGCCCTCCCCTTACTGGGCTTGACTAACAGTTACTTCACTGTCCTTAAAATTTTTCGGGGAAAAGGGGGAATGGGGGGGGGGGGGGGGGGGGGGGGGGGGGGGGGGGGGGGGGGGGGGGGGGGGGGGGGGGGGGGGGTTGGGGGGGGGGGGGGGGGGTTGGGATTGAGCCAACACTCCTGACCACCACAACTCGAGTGTCCACTTGCCAAGTATCCACGGGACCAAGAGGCTCCTCCCTGCCTGGTGCCGACGACTACCTTTTTTATCTTTCGTCCGGGGGCAAAAAAAATGTTTTGTTTTTTCTTCTCTTTTCTCCCTTTTCCCCTCTCCTCTCCTCTCCTCTCCCCTCTCTCTCTCCTCCTCTCTCTCCCCCTTCTCCCTCTCCCCTCTCTCTCTCTCCCTCTTCATCTCTCTCCTCTCTCCTCTCCCTCCCCCCCTCCCTCTCTCACTCTCCTTCTCTCTCCCTCTCCTCCCCCCCCTCTCCCCCCTTTCCCCTTTTCCCCTCCCCCTTTCTTCCTCCCTTTCTCTCTCTTTCCTCTCTCCCCCTTCTCTCTCTCTCTTTTCTCTTCTCTCTCTCTCTGCTCTCTACCCCTCTCTCTCTCGTGTAAAGGGGTAGGGGAGAACGGAGGGGCAGGGGACTGAAGGAGGAAAGGGGAAGGTGTGGGGGTTGTTTCTGCGAGAGTAGGGGGGGGGGGGGGAAAGTGAGGGGAAGGTTTTAAGGTGTGGTGTGTGTGGTGATGGGTTTTGTGTGGTGTGTTGGTTGTGGGTGTGTGGTTTTTTTCTCTGAGTGTGTTGTGTGACTGTTGTGTGTGACGGTTGTGTTTTTGGGTGTAATGGGGTTTTGGTTGGTTTTGCTCGAGGGGTGTGTTGTACGTGTGACGTGTGGTGTATGTGTGTTTTTGGGGTTGGTTTGCCGAGGTTGTGTGTACTTGGTGTACTTTTTGGGGGATTTTTAAAGGGTTTTGGGGGTTTGGGTTTTCCCTCGATGTCGGGGTTGTGTATGTGTGTTGTGTGGGTTGTGGTGGTGTGGTGTGGGTTGGTTTGCTCGAGTCTGTGTTGTGGACTGTGGGTGTGTGTGGTATGTTTTAAGTGTGTGTGTGGTTGTTTTGCTCAAAGTTGGTGTACGTGGTGTGGGTTAGGTTTGAAGGGGGGGTTTTTGGTTTGCCGATTTTGGGTGTGTGTGTGTGTGTGTTGTGATTGACAAGAGATACGGGGAAGAATTTGTTGTGAAGATTTTTTCAAGGGGGCGTGTGTGTGCGTGCAGATGTATTGCATGATGTATGTGTGTAAAAAAAAATTTTTAAATGTGCGCGAGCACTTTCGGGGCGCGTTCAAAATTTTTATTATATTTTTAGTGCGGTGTATGTAACACTAAAAAACAGTCAAGAAAAAGGAATCGGTTTTTTAACCCCAAAAGGGGACAAAATAGCTAAAACCCATAGAGAACAAGACAAATTCTCGGGAAAAAAAACACAACAAACGGGACGTCTGGCTCTGTCCCCATCTGTAATCCCTTTGCCAGTGCCCAAAAAAAACAATTCTGAACCATTTGAAGATTTCAAAGAAGGGGGCTGTAAGGGATTTGGGACTCACACCACACCCCCGTCAACACCGTACAGGACCTACTGTAGGGGTGCGTTTGTAGGGGGGGCCCGTATTGGGACACTCAATTGCATACACAAACCCAGACCCCAACCTGCACATACCAGCGCTCACGCACGCACGCACGCACACACTGTATCTCTCTCCTCTCTTTATCAAAAAACCCCGTATCTCCCCCCTCTTTTCACCACACAACACACAAACAAACCAAACACACACACACACACACACACAAAACCCCACACACACACACAACCAACACATATATATAAAAATATATTATAATATATATATTTATATAAAATAATATATATAGAAGAGAGAGAAGAGGAGAAAAGAGAGAGAGAGAGAGAAGAAGAAGATTTTTTTATCTTAAGTCGTATTTTTTATCTGAAGTTTGTTTGTTTGTTTTTTTGTTTTTGGGTTTTTTTTTTTGTTTTACAATAACATTTTTTTTGTGTGTTTTTGTTGCTTTTTCACCCCACCAAATCTAAGCATTCGGGCCCCACCCCTTTTACGTATGGCCAATATCCTTTTTGTAAAAATTCATTCGATTCGATTCGAGTTTGTGTTCGTGTTTAAACTCTCTTCTCTCTCCTTTTCCCTCTCTCTCTCCTCTCCTCTCTCTTCTCTCTCTTCTCTCTCCTCTCTCTCTCTCTCTCTCTCCTCTCTCCCTCTCTCTCTTCTCCCTCCTCTCTAGTTTTTCACGAAGGGATAATTGAATTATAACAGATAAAGCAAAAATACCTTATCCTTTTTCAACACCCAAAACCCACGGGCCCTTTAATGTCCATTGGATGTAAATTAAGTTAATGTTTGGCAGTCAACTGCCCCCTTAACAAACAAACACTTTTAATAAAATAAAATACGGCTTGGGGTATGGGGGTGTGCATACGTCTGCGTGCGTGCGTGCGTGCGTTTGTTGGGGTTTTGTGCGTGCTGTGGTTTTTTTTGAGTGCAGTGTGTGTGCGTGCGCGCACACGCGCCATGTGTGTTTTGAGAAGAGCGTGTGTGTGTATTTTGTTCGGTTTCGTGCGTTTGTTATGGGGTTTAAATGTGGTTTTGTGTTTTTCGTGGTATGTTGGGGTATTATGTGTTTTTGTGCGCATGTGTGTGGTTTTTTGTACTGCTACAGAAAAAAGCCACACACCACCAAAAATTTCCACGCAAACAACCCCACACACACACACAACACACACACACACACACACACACCACACACCCAACACACACACACCACCACACCACACACACACACACCACACACCGAGAAAAAGAGAGAGAAGAGAGAAGAGAGAGAAGAGAGAAAAAGAGAAAAGAAGAGAGAGAAAAGAGGAGAGGAGAGAGAGAGAGGAGAGAGACTGACTCACAAAGAAACATACATTACTTTTTTCTTCTCTTTTCGCCTTCCCCCCCTCCCCTCCTCCTCCTCGTTCTTATTCCTTGTTCTTCTTTTATCTCCCCTCTTCCCCTCCCCTCTTCCTCCTCCTCTCCCCTTCTTCTCTTCTCCTTCCTTTCTTTCCCAACTTCTTCTTCCTTTTCTTCTTCTTCTTCTTCCTTCTTTCCCCCCTTCTTCCCTTCTCTCTTCTTTTCTTTTTTCCTAAAAACCCCAAATTCCCCTGAGCCCCAAACCCCTAAAATACAAACTTTTCGCGAACTTCAAAAATTTCCCCTAATTTTTCCTTTTCCGGCCTCCAACCCCTTTTTTTTAGCCAAAAACTTTTTCCCCCACAAACTGGGCAAATCTAAAACTAAAACTTTCGCTTAACCACTTCCTTTTATTTTTTTTGGTTTTTTTTTGTTATTTTTTTGCTTAAATTAATCCTTTTTTTTTTTTTTTTTTTAATATTTTTCTTTTAAATTGTTTTTTTTTGGGGATTTTTTTTTCTTTTGGCTCTGGGATGCTTCTTTTTTGTTTTTTTTTTTAATTTTTGGATTCTTTTCTCTTCTCTTCTCCCCTAAAATTTTCCCTCTCTTTCTTTTTCCTCATCCCTTTTCCCCCCCCTCCCCTCCCCTTCCTTCTTCCCCCTCCTTCCTTTCCCCCCCCCCCCCCTCACTCCTCATCCTAGTGGTTTTCCCCCCCTTATCGGACCCCCCTTCATTCTAACTTTTCCTCCGGGGTTCTCATTCCCCCTCCTCTCCTAAAAACCTTCTGAATTTCCCCACCCCTTGGGGGGAACCCCGAAAATCCCCCTTCCCTTCCCTTTTCCCGGGGGGGCCTTTTCTTACAAAAAGCAAAAACCTCCCTTAAAAAAAAACAACCCACTGCACCCCTAAATTAAAAAAAAATAAAATAAAAAAAAATTAAATCCTCCCGTCCCCCTTTACCCCCCTTCCCCCTCCCCCCTCCCTCCCCCCCCTCCCCCCCTTTTCCCCTTTCCCCCTCCCCCCCTTCCTCTCCTCCTTCTGTCTCCCCGTCCCTTCCCCCCCTCCTTACCCCTCTCCTTCCTCTCTCTCTCTTTCTTCTTTTTTCTTCTTTTTCTTCCTCTCTTCTTCTTTTCTTCCCCCTTTTCTTCCCTTCTCCCTTCTCCCCCTTTTTCTTCTTCTTCTTCTTCTTCTTTCCCCTCCCGTTCCCCCCTTCCCCCCCCCCTTCCTCTTCCCTTCCCCTTTCACCCTGTTCCCCCTTTCCCCTCTCTTTTCTCCCCTTTTTTCCCTCCCCCTCCTTTCCCCTCCTTCCCCCTTCCTATTTTTTTTTTTTTTTTTTTTTTTTTCTTATATTTGTCTTCTTTTTTTTTTTTTTTTTTTTTTTCTTTTTTTATTTTTTTTTTATTTTTTTTCTTTTCCCCCCCCTTCCGGGTTTTTTTTTTTTTTGTTTTTTTTTTTTTTTAAATTAAAATTTTTTTTTTTTCCCCCTCTTTTTCCCCTTTTTACCCCCTTTCCCCCTTTTTTCCCTCCCCCCTTTCCCCTTTTTCTCCCCCTTCTCCTTTCTTCCCTTCCACCCCCCCCCCCTCTCTCTCTTCCTCCCTCCTCCCTTTTCCCTTCTCCCCCTCCTTTCCCCTTCTCCTCCTTTTTCCTCCTTCTCCCTGCCCCCTCCCCCCCTCCTTCAAATTATCCCCCTTCCCCCCCTTCCCGTTCCCTTCCCTCCTCCCCTTTTCCTCCTTCCTCTCCCTTTTCCCCCTCTCCTTTTCCCTTCTCCTTCCTCCTCCTCCTCCTCCTCTCTCCCCCCTCCCCCCCCCCTCCCCCCCTCTCTCTTCTCTCTCTTCCCCCCCCTCACTCTTCCCCCTCTCCAATTTCTCTCCTCTCTCTCCCTCCTCTTCCCCTTCTCCTCCTCCTCCTCTCCTCCTCTCTCTCCTCTTCTCTCCTCCTCCTTTTCTCCCTCTCTCTCTCTCGTCTCCTCCCCTCCTCCTCACTCCCCTTCTCCCTCTCTCTCTCCCCTCTCTCTCCCGTCCCTCCTTCCTCCCTCTCTCTCTCTCTCTCTCGCTCTCCTCTCCCTTTCCCCCCTCTCCCCCCTTCTCCCCCCCCTCCCCCCTCTCTCTCTCCCCCTCTCCCTCTCTCTCTCCTTCTCCTCCCCTCCTCTCTCTCCTTTTTCTCTCTCTCCCCTCCCTCTCTCTCCCTCCCTTCCCCTCCCTCCCCCCCTCTCTCTCTCTCTCCCCCCTCTTCCCCCTCCCCCCTCTCTCCCCTTTTCCCCCCTCTCTCTCTCTCCCTCTCTCTCTCCCTTTTCCTCCTCCTCCCCCCCTCCTCCTTTTTTTCCTCCCCCTCTCCTCCCTGTCCCCTCCTCCTCCTCCTCCCCCCTCTCTCCCCTCTCCTCTCCCTTCTCCCCTCCTCCCCCTCTCTCCTCTCTCTCCCTCTCTCTCTCCCCGTCTCCTCCCCCCTCCTCTCTCTCTCTCTCCTCCCTCTCTCCCCTCCCTCTCCGTCTCCTCCTCCCCCTCTCTCTCCTCCTCTCTCCCCCTCTCTCTCCCCGTCTCCCCCCTCCCCCTCCCTTCCTCCTCCCCCTCCTCCCCCTCCTCTCCCCCACCCCCTCCCCTCCTCTCCCTTTTCTCCTTTTTCCCCCCCTCCTTCTCTCCTCTCCTCCCCCTCCCCTCTCTCTCTTCTCTCCTCCCTCCTCTCTCTCTCCCTTCCTCTCTCCCCCCCTTCTTCTCCTCTTCTCCCTCTCCTCCTCCTCTCCTCCTCCCCCCCCTCTCTCTTTTCTCTCCCTTTCCTTTTGTCTTTCCTCCTTCCTTTCCCCCCCCCCCCTTTTTTTTAAAAAAAAAAAAAAAAAAAAAATTTTGGGGTCTCCCCTTTTTTTTCTCCCTTTTTTGTGTTTTTTTTTTTTTCCCCCCCCCCTTTTCCCCCCCCCCCCTCTTTCCCCCTTTTTCCCCTTTCCCCCCCCTTTTTTTTTTGTTTTTTTTTTTTATTTTTGGGTTTTTTTTTGTTTTTTTTTTTCTTTTTTTTCTCCCTTTTCCCCTTTTTCTTCTTTTCTCTTTTTCTCTTCTTCTCTTTTCTTCCCTTTTTCTCTTCTCTTTTGTGTTTTTTGTTTGTTTTGTTATTTTTTTTTTTTTTTTTTTTTTGTTATTTTTTTTTTTTTTTTTTTTTTTTTTTTTTTTTTTTTTTTTTTTTTTTTTCTTTTTTTTGTTTTTTTTTTTTTTTTTAAATTTTTTTTTTTTTTTGTTTTTTTTATTTTTTTGTTTTTCGTTTTGTTTTT
>CM054138.1:81043306-81078306 GCA_028751875.1 Rapana venosa | reverse complement strand
AAAGGACAAACCATACAGGCTAGCTATAGGACACGACAAACAGACAGACCTAACAGACAGCTTATAGTCAGACAGGGACAGGACTAACATAAGCTAGCTTATAGACAGGACAAACAGACAGACTAAACATACAGCCGCTTACAGAGACAAAACGACCTACATACAGACAGCTTATTGACAGACAAACAGACAGACTAACTACAGACAGCGTACAGACAAACGACTAACATACAGACAGTTACAGACAAAAAGGACTAACATACAGAAAGCTTGTAGACAGACAAACAGACAGGACTAAAACTTACAGCTAAGCTTATAGGTACAGACAAACAGACTAAACATACAGACAGCTTTATAGTCAAGACAAACAGACTACATACAGTAGCTTATAGACAGACAAACAGACTAACATACAGCTAGCTTATAGACAGACAAACAGACTAACATACAGCTAGCTTATAGACAGACAAACAGACTAACATACAGCTAGCTTATAGACAGACAAACAGACTAACATACAGCTAGCTTATAGACAGACAAACAGACTAACATACAGCTAGCTTATAGACAGACAAACAGACAGACAGACTAACATACAGCTAGTTATAGACAGACCAAACAGACAGACGAACAGCTAGCTTATAGACAGACAAACAGACAGATAACATACAGACAGAATAACATACAGGACAGCTTATCAGACAGACAAGACTAAAACATACAGCTAGCTTATAGGGACAGACAAACAGGGCAAGACTACCATACAAACAGCTTATAGGACAGATAAACAGACAGACTAACATACAGCTAGCTTATAGACAGACAAACAGACTAACATACAGCTAGCTTATAGACAGACAAACAGACAGACAGACTAACATACAGACAGCTTACAGACAGACAAACAGGCAGACTAACATACAGCTAGCTTATAGACAGACAAACAGACTAACATGCAGACAGAACAAACAGACAGATTAACATACAGACAGCTTATAGACAGTCAAACCAGACTAACATGCAGAAGACAACGACAGATTAACCATACAGACAGCCTATAGACAGGACAACAGACAGACTAACATGCAGACAGACTAACAGACAGATTAACTACAGACAGCCTATAGACAGACAAACAGACGATAACATACAGACAGACAAACAGACAGACTATCATACAGACAGCTGTAAAGACAGACAAACAGACTAACATACAAACAGCTGTATAGACAAACAAACGACAGATTAACATACAGACAACAGACAACATACAGACAGCGTGTACAGAACATTCCAGCTACCTACACACTAAAGAGAAAAGAAATCACTTTAATCGTTGGATCAAAAGGTAAGCAAGGAAGGAACGGCACACACATTTCCTTACAATGACACAAGGAGGTTTATGGCAAGGAGAACAAACTCTTTGAGGAATTAATTCCATGCAAAATGTTCAACGAAAGGCGCCCTGGAAAATCTATTAGGGCCCTGGCATATCCGCAAGTTTCTTTTCACAGAGGGACAAGAGGGTTAGGCAAGTAAATACGAAAATGTTGAGAAACAGACTTCGCAAACACCTCCTAAAGCTTCACCATTTGTGTTATCAAAAAAAATGTGTGTGTTTGTTTTTTTAATTTTGAGTTCGGCTGCCTGCTACAGAAGGGGAGACAGAATTGATGGTGTGTTGGCTGTGGAGTGCCATTCTTTCAAAGCATGCACGCCATCGCGAGCGCGGCCCCACACACTCACATTTACCACACATACGCACGCACACGGACACACACACCACGTCAGGCGCGCACAAAGCACACGCAGGCGCGCACACACGCACACACACATACACACACGCACACGCAGCGCGCACACCACGCACTCATACACACATGCGCACATGTACCACGACATACACACCACGCACACGCAGATTGCGCACACATGCAACACGCACATGCACAACACACACACGCACACGCACATGAAAGAAAGTTGCATAGCATGAGCAACCATGCCTGCAATCCTGCCAGATTGTGTGCACGCGCACCCGCAGGGCTAGGACGCACACGTGGGCTAGTTGTGGGTATGTGTGTATGAGTGTGTGTGTTTGTGTGTGTGTGTGTGTATGCGCACGTATGTTGTGTGTGTAGTGTGTGTGTGTGTGTGTGTGTGTGAGCAAGTGCACATGTAAGCCAGTGCATGTGTGTAAAAGCATGCACAGGGTATGTATGGGTATGATACAGGGATGTTTGTCTGCCATCCATCCATCCATCCATCCATCCATCCATCCATCCATAAATTCATCAATACAATTACACACTCTGGTGCACCTGTCTCTTCACAAATATGTCTTAGTATTACTACAAACACTCCTATTTCACCAACTAGTTTCAACCACCATAACTGAAAAATATGTCTGTCAAATCCCCTGTGACCTGTAGTGGTGTACAACACAATATGTCACTGGGGGAAAAAATGTCTTTGGCAAATCCCCCGTCGTGTCAATCTGTCCCAACCTATCTCTTTGTTTGTTTTCGTCCTCCTACAGGTGGGTGTTGGGGGGAGGTGGGGTGTGGGGGGAGGGGAAAAACAATGACGCGGATGCTAAAGACGGGAGTTACGCATTCGAAGTTAAAACGGCGCAGTCTGTTTGCCTTAAAACAAACACCATCACACCCCTACACGCCCACAGAGAGACGCAGACCCCACACACACGCAGACTTACACAGACAAGACATACATGTACAAGCCCGCGCGCACGTATGCACGCCCGCTGCACACACACACACAGGTGTACGCACACCACACACACATGCACGCGCACACACACATATACCCAGCGCGTGGGGTGCCCCAAGCAACACACACACACACCACTCCCCCCTCCTCCAATCCCCCCCCCCACACACACACAGTTCTCCCCCCCTCCCCCCACAACACTACAGTTTCAGATAAGCATACATACTTCACCAACACCGTAACAAACTTTCTAAATCTTTGCACAAACACACCAAACAAACCAAACAAAACAAAAAACAAACCAACAAACAACAACAAACCACAAAACAACACATCACAAACAAACAAACCAAACAAACCACCAAACAACCAACAAACAAAAACAAAACACAAAACCAACAAACAAAACTAACATAACACAATAAAACAAACAAAACAAAAACCAACAAACAACAACCAACCAACAAACAAAACACACCAACCAACAACAAACAAACCAACCAACCAACCAACCACCAACAAACACAAACCAAACCAACAAACAAACACAACCAAACCCAACCTAACCAACAATAACAAAACAACAGATGTTGCGCAACACATCATTATAGCACAGCGTAGACCAAAAAAGCTGTCATGTCTTTAGTTAGTTAATCACCACCCCCCTATCCCCCCCCCCCCACCCCGCCCCCACAACCCCCCATCCCCCCCCCCCCTCCCCCCCCCACAAATCCCCCTCCACACACCCTCCCTCCCCCATGCCCAACCCAAACATTGGGCGTGTCACAGTACAGGGGTTGACACTTACCTGCAGTTCTGCTGATCCGTATCTTCCGTATCTTCCGGTAGCAGCGCCGGAAACAATCAGTTCCGGATTTTTAGTGGCGCATTAATTTCTAAGGTGAAGGTAACTCCGTGACTGTCCGGGACAGCTTCAGTTGCTTCAAAGTATTAGACAGTTTGGGGACAGAAACAGAGGGAGAGATTGAGGAGGATAAGAAAAAGGGAAAGTTTTGAAATAACAAAGAAAAGAAGATAAAAAGACAGACAGAAAGAAAGACAGGACTGGAGAGAAGGGAGAGAGAGAGAGGAAGTGAAGATGGGAAAGAAAAGGGGGGAAAATGGGGAAAGGAGGGATGGAAAGTAGGAAGGAAAAACGGTGCAGAATGGAAGAAAGAAAGAGTGGAAGAAGAAAGGAAAGGAAGGGGAAGAAAGAAGATTGAAGAAGAAAGAATGGAAGAAAGAATGGAAGGAAGAAGAAGGAAAGAAAGAATGGAAGGAAGAAAGAATGAAGAAAGAAAGAATCGGAAGGAATGGAAGAATGGAAGGAAGGTAGTAATGGAAGGGAGCTAAGGCCATGAGAAAGACAGACAGACGCGCGCGCACGCACAAACACAGATGCAGCGCGTGCCACACACACACACACACAAACACCCACACACACACATACACACAACACACACTCCACACACACACACACACACACACACAACACACCGATTTTTTTTTTAATTCTTAATACATTTTTTATTTAAATGTTGTGTGTGGACGTAGAGCGCGCACGCGCTCAGTTGTGCATGAGTATGTGTGTGCGTGTATATGTACATGTGGTAATTTGTATTTTCAATGTATTTCCATATCGATTCTTTCTCATTTTTTTTTTTACTGGTTTAATTTAATGGTTAAATGATGCAATAATGTAGTGTCATAGTTAATCATTACGAAATTTGTTCTTAGATAGATGGCTGATGAAAAAAGACAAATGCATTGCTTATTCAATGTACCATCTGGGAGAAATATATTTTGACTTGACTTGGATTCACACACACACACACACACACACACACACACACACTCCACACACCACACACACACACACACACACACCACACACACACACCACACACCCAACACACACACACACACACACCACTCTATCTTCTCTCTCTTCTCTCTCTCTCTCTCTCTCTCTCTCTCTCTATCTCAATGGACTGTTTTCTTCTCTGAGGTCTCCACTATTGTAGAATGCGTAGTGCTGGTCTTCTTCCTGTGCTTGTGACTCTTCAGGAGGTTGTCTGCCGCTGCTGGCCTCAGCCCACACGTTTTCCTACTTCACAGCAGCTTCCCCATTTTTTTTTCCTTTTAGGTACATGATGCATGCTGGGATATGTTCGTGTTTCTTAACTACCAATGCTGACACTGAATTACGTGATCGTTAACGTGCTATTTGTTCTTCTGCATTCATATCATCTATCTATCTATCTATCTATCTATCTATCTATCTATCTATCTATCTATCTATCTATCTATCTATCTATCTATCTATCTATCTATCTATCTATCTATCTATCTATCTATCTATCTATCTATCTCTCTATCTATCTCTATCTATCTATCTATCTATCTATCTATCTATCTATCTATCTATGTACACAAAAGGAATTATAGCACTGGCAGATAGGTCTGCACTTAAAAGCTGGGCTGGGAGATCGTCAAAAATCCCCACACTTAATTCCCCAGACAGGGTCACAAAGATTCGAACCCACAGACCTCATAGACCCGCGGGATTGAAGTCAAATGGTCTTAACCACTCGGCTATAGCGTCTGTCAAACTGATGGGCGAGATCAGTTTTTTGAAAAACAACAAACAAAAAAGAAAATCAAAACGATATAAAAAAGGAAAACATACCAAACAACAGGTTAAGGACAATAACAGAGTTCTAGAAAAACAATCAACAAACAGGACTCTAAATCCTACATTGAAAAGCACACAACAATACAACAATGAATAAAAACGAGGGAAACTATGAATTGATGAATTGGAACGGAATAGAAAAAGATTGACCCCTAACAGAAAGAAATGAAAAAGATCTGAAGAAAAAAATCTTCCGCTATTGCGACAATAAAGAAAAACGCTAATATTCCTTTCTCTTTCTTTTAAGAGAGAGAGAGAGAGAGAGAGGAGAGAGAGAGGAGAGAGAGATAACTTGAGGAGGAGAGAGAGAGAGGAGACGAGAGAGAATAAAGATAATGACAGAAGGCAAAAAACTGTAGAAAATAGAGAGACAGATAGAAATGGACTAAGAGGATGGAGATTGAGGAGGAGAGAGAAGAAGAAGGAGGAGGAAGAGGAGGAGGAGGAGGAGGAGGAGGAGGAAGAAGAAGAAGAAGAGAAGAAGAAGAAGAAGAAGGGTAGAAGAAGAAGAAGAGAAGACAGAAAAGAGAGAGTTAAATCTTTTGATACTGAAACTTTCAAACACACACCACACACACACACAACCACACAAAACACAACACACTCACACACACCACACACACACACACCACACCACACACACACACACACAGACGGACAGACTAAACAGAGAGAGAAAGCAAAACTACAAAAAAAAAGAAAAGTCATTAAACCAAAGAAAGAGAAGAAAGAGAAATAAACAAGAAAACAAAAGCAATCAAGCAAGCAAGTAACAAACAAACAAAACAAACAATACAACCAACAAATAAAGAACGTAAATTTCCCAAAGAAAAAAAAAACAAAACAAAAAATAAAACGTTGTAAAAACGCCACAAGAAATCAAATATTTCACAAACAAAATAAAGAACAACAAAAAACCAGAACGACAGGAAGAAACAAACAAAATCACACAAGATTATATCACTTCACTTGTCCTAGATTCCAGTTCCTTGCCCTCCAACCTGTCCTCACCCACGTTATATTCCATAAATAACTAGGAGGGTGGCAGAATGGTTAAGTACATCCCCCCCCCCCTCCCTCTTCCTTCCTCTTCTTCTCCCCTCCCTCCCCCCCCCCCCCCCCCCCCCCACCACCCCCCCCCCCCCCCCCCCCCCCCCCAGCTAGCTCTTCTCTGTCTTTTCTCCTCCATCCTCTCTCTCTTTCTCTCCTCTCTCCCTCCCTCGCTCTCTCTCTCTCCTCGCTCTCTCCTCTCTCTCCCACGTCTCTCTCTCACTCTCTCTCTCTCTCTCTCTCTCTCTCTCTCTCTCTCTCTCTCTCTCTCTCTCTCTCTCTTTCTCTCTCTCTCTAATCTGACGTGCTTATTCCATTATCTCTTATAAATAGAGTGAAAATTAATAATAAATAAAATAAAAACATGTAATGTTGACGGTTCTGTGTTCCAATTCCCAGCCTTGCCCTTTCTTCCCAGTTGTACCCCCCCCCCCCCCCCCCCCCCCCCCTTTCCTTCCCCAAAAAAAAAAATAAAAATTCTAAACTGAAACGTCAAAGATCAAAGGCCTTCCAACAAGACTACCAACGAGGCTCCGTTGTGCGAATGCACGCAGAACATTTCCGCACACGGTGGAAAAAACCTGGTCCGGTTTTGGAAGAGTAGCCCATTTTGTACTGTAGGAAGATGACAACGTTATAAAGAAAAGAAAAACAGATGAAGAGCGAGAGAGAGGGAGAGCGAGAGGGAAGAGAAGAGAGGATGGAGAGAAGGAGAGAGAGAGAGAGAGAGAGAGAGAGAGAGGAGAGAGATTGAAGTGAGGAGCCGGTAGCGAGAGAGAGAGATGAGAGAGAGAGAGAGAGCGCAAATCAAAGAAAATTCACATAGGCCACTGGTTTTTCTGTCTTTTCCTTAAATGTAACGGCGGAGAGGCATTATACGCATACATCACCCAGCTAACATAGCGGGAAATTCAATCTCTCTGCTGTCTCCAAGGCCACCTTGACAGGCCTTCTAATCACCCAAACCTTTCATTCGTTCTACGCTATTTTAGGGAAATTATTTTTCGCAATAAAGAAAATTGTTGATATTGTGTGTGTGGAGTGTGTGTGTGTGTGGTGTGTGTGTGTGTGTGTGTGTGTGTGTGTGTGTGTGTGTGTGTTGTGTTGTGTGTGTTGTAGTGTGTGTGTGTGTTGTAGTGTGTGTGTGTGTGCTGGGTTGGTTTTGTGGTGTTGTGTTGTGTTGTGTTGTGTGTGTATGTGTGTGTGTGTGTTTGTGGTGTGTTGTGTTGTGTTGTGTGTGTATGTGTTGTGTTGTGTTGGTTGTGTGTGTGTGTGTGCTGTGTGTGTGTGTGTGTTGTGGTGTGGTGTTGTTTGTGTTGTGTTGTGTGTGTGTGTCGTGTGTGTGTGTGTGTGTGTGTGTGTTGTGTTGTGTGGTGTGTGTGTGTGTGTGTGGTTGTGGTTTGTGGTGTGGTTGTTGTGTTGTGTTGTGTTGTGTGTGTTTGTTGTATTGTGTGTTGTGTGTGTGGTGTGTGTGTGTGTTGTGTTTGTAGTGTGTTGTGTGTTGTGTGTGTGTTGTGGTGTTGTGTTGTGTTGTAGTGTGTTTGAGTTGTTTTGGTGTTGTGTTGTAGTGTGTGTGTGTGTGTGGTGTTGTGTGTGTGTGTGTGTGTGTGTGTACGCTCTGTGTGTGTGTGTGTGTGTGATGTGGTCTTTGAAAAAGATACAAAAACTCGCTAGACAATCTGTCTTTCAGTCTGTTGTCTGTCGTCTGTCTTTTCTTTTTTTCTTGTTATCCTTTATTTATTTCTTTTTCTTTCTTTCTCTCTTTTCTTTCTTTTTTCTTTCTGTTTTTCTTTCCTTTCTTTTTTCTTTCTTTCTGTCCTTCAATTCTTTTTTTTTCTCTTTTTATCTGTCTGACGTTCTTACTTTCTTTCATTCTTTCTTTCTCTTCCATCTTTCTTTTTCATGTTTTTTCCCACTGCCCTCCCCCCCCCCCTCTATTTAAGGTTGATTCGGCAAAAGGGGGGGAGTGTAGTGGTTAAGCACCTTCGTTTGACGGCTGGAGTTCGAGCTCCCACCGTGAGCACCCGTTTAGAGGATTTTTCCCTGGGTGGGGTTTACAACAGTAACAACTCCACTCCCTCATAAATCCTGTCAAGTTAGACCTTAAACCGACGCCCCGTGTGCGAACACATGCAGAACATCTTGCACACACGTTAAAACTTGTTCTTCCTTTTGAGAGAGTAGGCCATTTGCGTCCCAGTAAGAGCAGATGACCAAAAAAAAAAGAGAACAAAACAACAAAAACCAAAACAAAACAACCCCCCCCCCCAAACCCCCAAAATAAATAAAAACGCATGCACACTGGTGTCGTGTTTAGACATCAAGCCCGAAGTCGGAATACGGTTACATAAACGGTAGGTTAAAAACTAAGGTGGTATAGGTTTAAAAAAAAAGTCTCACCATTGGTGAACCTCAGAACTTTAGCCGAGGAACGAAAAAGAAACACGGCTTAAATCTTCTTGCCTGTGTGCAAATAATACCGAGATCTTCCTTGTCTACCCAAGCATAGAATTAATTAATGTTGGTTTGTATAATACAAGGAAGAACTAAAAATACGCTGAGCTTTCATCTACTTCCCTGTTGTAGGAATTGCTGGCTTAAGTCACGAAGCCTTTATCCCACAGTCTGATGTCAGTTGTCTTTATTCAACAGTCTTATGTCACGTTGTCTTTATTCAACAGTCTGATGTCACGTTGTCTTTATTCAACTGTCTGATGTCACGTTGTCTTTATTCAACTGTCTGATGTCACGTTGTCTGTATCCCACAGTCTGATGTCACGTTGTCTGTATCCCACAGAAAGATGTCACGTTGTCTGTATCCCACAGAAAGATGTCGCGTTGTCTGTATCCCACATAAAGATGTCACGTTGTCTGTATCCCACAGTCTTACGTCACGTTGCCTTTATCCCACAGTCTTACGTCACGTTGCCTTTATCCCACAGAAAGATGTCACGTTGTCTGTATCCCACAGTCTTACGTCACGTTGCCTTTATCCCACAGTCTTACGTCACGTTGCCTTTATCCCACAGTCTTACGTCACGTTGCCCTTATCTATGTCACATTGTCTGCATCCCAAAGAGTTGGTTTTATACCCTGTTTTAATCTGTATATAACTGCACAGTTTTAATCTGCCATTTAAAAGTTGACGAGGTGACATCCCTGATATGGCCTCTGTGGTCGGCTCGGCGGGGCTGTAAACAACAGGGTTGGATTGAAGTCTTATCTACACAGCTCTGGGTTTCCGGGAGGAAGAAGACTCAAGCCCTATACAACAGCGGCACAGGGCAGATAACTGTCTGTCCTTGTTGGCCCCACACAGGAAAGAACAAACAATTAACCTCGTAAAGAATTACTTCCTTACTAGCTAGAGGGGTGTTTCCCTGACATTATGGATAAAACCATCTGACTTAAACAGGAAGGCCTCCCAATTCCATTTGCAATTTGAATACTGTATTATCTAAAACCAACAACAACAACAAACAACCCCCCCAAAAAAACAACAACAACAACAACAACAAAAACACACACAAAAAACCCAGAGAAATTCGTGTAGGTTACGTGCAAAGGATCACATACTTAACGGATAAAAGAATGAATCACCTATCTATTCATTTTATTTTATTTCTTTATATCGAGGATAATGGAATAAGCACTCTAGTGCATTTTTTTTACATCCAGTCCCTGTGTGTATGCGGTTTTGTAAATTCTGTCATCTGTTCCCACCGGCACACATTCGCCTACTCTTACGAAAAGCGGAACAGGATTTAACGTGCGCGCAAGATGTTCTGCGTGCGTTCGCTCACGGAGCCTCGGTTTATAGTCTCATCCGAAGGACTTTTGGGGAGAGTGGAGTCTGCACTGATGTTAACTCGAGGAGAAAGTATCCCCTTGAACGGGAATCGAACCCGGGTCGTCAGATTGCGAGCGCAATGTTCTAACCACAAGGCTATCTCGTCCCCCTACATGTCATCAGAGAGTTTACAGCATCATGCAAAATCAACACAAAGCCTACTGTGGCCTTATGACGCCCTGAATACAGGGAGGCATGGTTCCAATTCGGGAATAAAAAAAAAGCTGGGGAAGGGATAGCTCAATGGTCGGAGCACTCGCTTTCCCCCAGCCAAGTTAAGCAGCGTCAAGCGTGGTTACCATTTGGATGGGTGACCGTTTGCGCGCCTTGGCTTCAGTACAGTTCCTCCAGTTCACCCAGCTGTAAATGGGTACCTGCCCTCTTTAGGGTCAGGGAAGGTAAAGCAGCGAGGGAGAGGAGATGGGCGCCGCCCTCAATATACTGGCCCTAGAGAAATGAGGTCTCTGACGCCTCGCTCCCCTACGACCTTATAGGTTTTGGGACACCTTTACTTTACCTTTTTTTTTTACCTATTATTGGTCCAACGCTCAGACACAAATTAGGCCTGTGTTGTCTGTCATTGGGGCAAAAAACGCGTTGTGCTACTGCTGTGTGCCTGGCAAGTCGGGCCCAGCGCATTTGACTTTAGCTCGGGGGAGTCTTGTTATCTTTTAAGTCTTTCTGGGGAAAAAGGCAGGAGAATGGACCAAGAAGGCAGAAAATAGATAAGAAGGAGGTGACCGGAAGTAAAAGGAACATGGCAGAAGACAAAGAGAAGGATACAAAAGAGGGAATTTCTAGCACAGAATTTCCAGAAGGTGGGGATGCTTTTGTTTTTTTACTGACAGGTCCCCGGGCTCTCCTACTGGAGAAAAAGGCAGCACACAGCATTTAGAAGTCATCATCTGGACGTGGCCTGGCCCCCTAGCCTGTTAGAAAGTAGTGTCTTCTTTGAAGACCTTCTGTCTGCTGTCCAGCCCTCTCCTGAATTCTTTTTCTTCTGTTTATATTCAGTGAGCTCAACAGGCAAAAATCACCACATAATAATATTTGCAAAGCTGAAACTCGTTCCTTCTCCTCTGCGTGCCTGTGGTAAAGAAAACCAGACTGGCGAGCACATCCTTCAAATAAGCACGCTATACAGCGACCTGAGGAAGATTGTGTGGCTGACTACAGAGATAACCCTGCAAACCAAGCTGTACGGCCCACGAGAGGAGCTGGAAAGGACTTGCCGTTGCTTTTCCCAGACACATCTGATGGTGAAAAGCGAATGAGAGAAAGAGAAGAATGAATGAAAATCATGGAGGTGTGGTGTGACCTTACGCATCCCTTTTGAAAAAGAGAAAGTAATGATTTGAATTTTTTAAAATTTAGGTCTGAATATTTTTCGAAGCTAAAGATGAGCCTTTACCCATTTCAGTAAACCTTGAAGATGATCAGTGTTAATCTTTTGAATGAGACAATAAACACACCAGCAATGTAAAAATACATAATTATTATGCAGAGACTCCATTTTGTCAAAACTTTTATAATCCCCCCCTCCCCCCTCCTCTACACAGGAAATTAAATTTTACATCCTGGAAGACAGAGGAGGAGAGGGGTAGTGGTGGTGGGGGGGAGGGGGGGGGGGGGGAAGAGGCGCCAAACTGTACAACGCATTTCCCACAAGCAGACGGCGGTGAATTTCACATAAAGAAAAATCTGGATTTAAATACCAGTACTATTCAGTGGTATTAAAAGAACCAAAAAAAAAACAAAACGGAAACGAATTCCGTGGAGAGTAGAGTGTAGAATGCAATTATTTTTCCCTTTTTTTCCCCACAGTTGTTCACTTCTTTCCCCATTTTTTCAAGGGGATTGTGCCTAACCCAACATTTAGTTTGTTCGGTTTTTTTTTCCTTTTTCCCTCGCTGGTTTTATGGTCTCCCGAACTTTAAATTTGCTGGGATACTGAGGAATTTTTTGGGCATGGCCCCGGGACCATTAATTGTTGGGGGGCCCACCCTTCCCAAACCCCTGGGTTAACCCAGTCTGGCCAGGGCATTGCGCCTACCTCACTTCTCCTAAAGGGGTTGAATTTTAAAAACCTCCCCTTTAAAAAAAAGCAAGCTTTGGGTTTAACTGGGAAGATTGTCATTAGTGGAGTTCATCACTTCACGGGGCAACCCCATGCAGGTGTCGTATCTCTGGGGTTCTTAATTTTGGCCCATTGGGGAAATGTAATGTGCAGAAAAACAAAACGGGGATGCTTTTTAATAGTATTACCCATTTTGCAAACGAAGTTTGAGATTTTTGCTCAATCATTTTACAACACGCAGGTGTCTCTGTCTGTCTTCCCTGCTGTTTGCCCCTCCCCTCAGGGGTTTTTTTGTATGAGTTATCCCAAATAAGGGGGTACGGGTTTAAAAAAAGCACAGGGGGGTTTTTTTCATTATCCCGAAAAAAGGAATTTTTTTTTGATCTCTCTCTCTCCCATTTTTCCCTCTCTCCCCTCCCCCTCCCCCCCTCTCCTCTCTCTCTCTCTCTCTCTCTCTCCTTCTCCTCTCTCTCTCTCTCTCTTAAATCTCTCCCCTCCCCCCCCTCTCTCTCTCTTCGAAAAAAAATTTGTTCTAGATGTGAAAATTATTGTTTTCGTGTAGCAAATACGAAATTTTTAAAGGGTTTAAGTACCCCCATTAAAAACAATGTACATGTTAGTGAATCTGCTCATAAAAAATTGCCCATTTTTTAAAAGCCACATCGAAAAAAAAAAACCCAACTTTTTTTGTTTTTTTTTGTGCTCGTATGGGGATTGAAGGGTCAAATTTCTCAAAGAAAGGAAAAAAAACACCTCTGAAAAGTTTCCAGCCCATGACCTAACCACAGAACAAAAATCTAAAAGTTTTTTGCAATCAATAGGGGGAAGAAAATTTGTTCTATAGGGAATTCTGTGATGTGCTTTGTTAAAAAATGTTTACTTTTGTAAAATTTATCGCGTATATTATGAAATCCCCTGGAAAACATGATTGTTCTGCATTACCTCCCCCTTTTATACTAAGGCAACACCATTTGTCAGTACAAAGAAAGACAAAAAGGTTAGATAACTATCCTAAGATTTTAATGTAGCGCATAATTTGAATTATAATATGACTTTTACCTAACAAGAATTGATAATAATTTATTTATTTATTGATACCATTTTAATCACGGCAGATTTCCTGCGTGAAATTCGGGCTGCCTCCCCGGGGAGGGCATCACAGATGTGTGTTATACAGGTTTTCCCGGGTTTTTTCTTTCTTTCTTTCTTTTTAAAGTAAGTGGCAAAAGACCAAATGTCAATTAAACCATTTTAGATTTGAGAAGCCCCCCCCCCCCCCTCTCTCTTTTTCCTTTTTCCTTTGGGGGCGGGTTATATTTTCGGGAACAAATTTCTCCATGAAGCTTGAAACTTTCAGCCAACAACAATAACACTGTCAACATTTCCCTTTCCCTTTCAGGCAAAGCTTTAAAAAGTGAGGGCCATGCTTTTGGGTAATAAATTTTATATAGCCGTTTTGCTGCCGAAACACCACGGGATCTGTCGAAGAAGTGGGCCCATTGCGTGTTTTGGGAAATGGGCCAAAGAAAAACACTACCGGTGTCGTGTTCACAGCATTTCCGGAAGACAGAATTGGGTGTCCGAAGTTCGAACTCCCCCACAACACCAGGGGGATCGGTGGTTAGAGGGACTGCACCCCCCCGTGGAAACGAGAAGTTGGGGGTTTTGTTCCCGTTTAAACCCCAACTTTTTCTTTCCCTCTAACCCGAATCTGAGTGATGGTCTGGGTGCTAGTCTTTAGGATGAAGTAATAAAACGCGCTGTCATAATTATTGCAACACAGAGTGCATGTAGAAGAGCTCACAATTTTGTTTCCTCTCTGAAGCCATTTTCGGAGGGATACAACTGCTAAATGATAGTTTTTCGGAGTTTATTTGTTTATTTTATTCTTTTATTTCGAGGATAATGGAATAAGCACTCGTGTGCTTTTTCCATCCAGTCCCCGTGTGTATGCAGTTTTTGTAAATTTTGTCATCCGTTCCCACCGGCACACAATGGCCTACTCTTCCGATAAGCGGAACGGGTTTTAACGTGTGCACAAAATGTTCTGCGTGCATTCGCACACGGGACCTCGGTTTATAGTCTCATCCGAAGGACTTTTGGGGAGAGTGGAGTCGGCACTCCAGAGGAAACATCCGCTTGAACGAGATTCAAACCCGGATCAGCAGATCACAAATACATCACTCTAACCACCAGGCTGTCCCGTCCCCTGTCACCTGACTAGAAGGATGAGGCCTAGTGGTTAGAGTGTTGCGCGAGTGATCTGACAGACCGGGTTCCAGCCACCGCAGAGGCGCCGGTTCAAGAGGATTCCTCCCTGAAGTGCACACAAAGCCGATTGTTCCCCCCACTTTCCCCCCCCCTTCCCCTTGCCCCCCCCCACCCTTCCTCCCCACACACACACATCTCCTTCCGTAAATTCTCATATGAGACTATTAAACCGTGGGTACTTATTTCATTATTTTCAAAATAAAAGAATTTAGATACATGAAAAAGGAAATAGAAGAAAAAACAAATTGTGTACAGCAGTAGAACCGATTGTGGATGTGGTCAGATGGAAATGAGCGCCTTGGTCGCGGTAGGATAGCAATGAGCATCATAGGAAACAACAGAAGGAAAACAGTTTTGTTAGCAGCAGCAGCAGCAGCAGCAATAGAAACAGCAACAGCAGCAATAGAAACAGCAACAGTAATAATAATAATAATAATAATAATAATAATAATAATAATAATAATAATGTATGGAATTTATATAGCGCTGAATCTTGTAAAGCAACAAATCAAAGCGCTCAACATCGGCGGCAGCAGCAGCAGCAGCAGCAGCAGCAGCAGCAGCAGCAGCAGCAGCAGCAGCAGCAGCAGCAATAGAAACAGCAACAGCAACATCGGCAGCAGCAGCAGCAGCAGCAGCAGCAGCAGGAGCAGCAGCAGGAGCAGCAATAGAAACAGCAACAGCAACATCGGCGGCAGCAGCAGCAGCAGCAGGAGCAGCAGGAGCAGCAGGAGCAGCAGCAGCAATAGAAACAGCAACAGCAACTCGGCAGCCACAGCACCAGCAACACTAGCAACAAAACAAAAACAAAAAACAGAAAACAAGGACAGCAGCAACAGCAGGGAAAAAAAAAGAAAAAAAGCAAAACAGCAGCAGCAAACAGCAACAGAAAATGCCCCCCCACAGTGCAGGGCTCCTCGGCGGGTGGCCCACGGGGGCCTGATATTGACAGCTCCCCTGGGGGACTTCCACCCGGGGGGGTTGAGACATACAAATCGGGGTATGGCTGTGGGGGGGTTTGGGAAAGAGCGGCGTGGGAACACAGGACGGGGGACATCCAGAAGATGAGGCAGCAAAAAAACCCCCCCCCGTAAAACAAACCCCCCCCACCCCCCCAACAAACACCCAAAACAAGAAAAACGGTAAATTTCGTCATTCCAATAACAATGACGAAATAACAAGAAAAAACAAAAACAGCAACAGTACAAACAAACAAACAACAACGAAAAAACGATGACAAACAACTCCAACGACACCACCCCCCCCACCAACACTAACAAAAACAACAATAGCCAACTTCAGCCTAAAGGACAAATCAGCCGACGTCAGGGGGGGACATCGCAGAAACCAGTAGACTACTCCAACCGTGAAAAAAGTGCCCGGCTGTTACTGCATGGGGTTATTCAACACACCCCCTTCCTCTGCCCATGTCCTTCCTTCCCCTTCTGTCTGTCGTCCTGTTTGTTTCTTTTTTCTGTCTGGCTGGCTGTCTTCTTTGTGTGTGTTTGTTTGTCTGTCTTTTCCCCGTCTGTTTGGCTGTCTGCTGTCGTTTCTGTCTGTTTTGTTTTTTTTTTTCTTTTCGTTGTGCCTCCTGTCTGTTTTTCTGTCGTTTTGTCCGTTTTTGTTTTTGGCTCTGTTTCACCGCCCTGCCTTCTCGGCTTTCTGTTTTGGGGGTGTCTGCTGGTTCGCAGTGTATATGCTTCCCCTGTCTCTGTATCTCTCGTTTTCTCGTCTGTCAAAACTGTTGGCGTTTCCTGGGGCGCTGCTGGTTGGCGGCTGGCTGTCTCGTCAGCCATGTTTCTGTCGGTTGTCTCTCATCTGGCTATCTGTCTGTCTGGGGCTGGCTGTTGATTGTTTTTTCTGGGTTGGGGATGTTCCCCTGTTCTGTCTCTCTATGTCGCACTGTTTTTGTTTTTTTTCGTATGGTTTGCTTAAAGCTTTATTTGGAAATTTTCACTGTTTTTGGGATGGGGGGGGGGGGGGGGGGGGGGGGGGGGGGGGGGGGGGGGGGGGGGGGGGGGGGGGGGGGGGGGGGGGGGGGGGGGGGGGGGGGGGGGGGGGGGGGGGGGGGGGGGGGGGGGGGGGGGGGGGGGGGGGGGGGGGGGGGGGGGGGGGGGGGGGGGGGGGGGGGGGGGGGGGGGGGGGGGGGGGTGTATCGAGTTAATGCTCTGATAAATTTTAATAAAAATATATTTTTAATTAAAATATTTTTTTTTTTTTGTGTGTGTGTGGGGGGGGGGGGGGGGCGTGCGTGCTGGTGTGTTGTTGTTGTTGTCGTTGTTTCTTTTCTTTTTTCTCTTCTTTATGATATGAAAACTCTTTTTCTTTTTATCTTCTGTCTCGCCCCGTTGTTTTGTTTTCTTCTGTCTGTCTTCTGTCTATCTGTCGGGTCACTATCCTTTAGAACATTTGGAATGACGTTTTGTTTGGGCCAGCGGGATAGTTTACACAATCGGCAATTGTGTGTGCGTTTTTTTCGGAGTGTTCCCAATAAACATAGATATGGTCAAACTTTGGGTGCCAAAAGACATAATGTTCTGTCGTTTTGTAAGTGGGGTTGCCCAGCCGTGATGGGGGTGGTTATTGTTTTTGTTGTTGTTGTTTTGTCGTTTTCTTCTTTTCCCTTTTTCTTCTTCTTCTTTTTTTCTTTCTTCTTCTTCTTCTTCTTCTTCTTTTTCTTCTTCTTCTTCTTTCTTCTTCTTCTTCTTTTCTTTGCATTCTTCTTCTTTGCATTCTTCTTCTTCCCCTTTTTTCTTTTTTCATTCTTTTCCTTTTTCTTCATCTTTTCTGCATTCTTTTCTTTTTGCATTCTTCTTTTTTTGCATTCTCCTCTCCCCTTCCCTCCTCCTCCTTTTTTCCCCCCTTTCCCCGTCTTCATAATCGATTTTATTCATTTGACAAGTAAAGTGAATTTTTTATAAAAAAAAAGAAGTTAAATGTTACTAAAATGTCCTTGGGGGAATTTTTTAGTGTCAGTTTGTCTACCCTCATGGAGAAAAAAAAAAACAGGCCTAAAACAAGAAAAAAACACATCGTGTCGTCGTCACCTTATCATCAACCCCCTTTTTCCTCATCGGTCATGTCGTCATCACAAACGTCGTCTCGCATCGTCGTTTCCATCACACCCTCATCATCTCATTCTCTCTCCTCCCTCAAACATCTCATCAATCCCGTCGCGTGTATTCCTCCTCCCCTCATGTCGTCGTCCATCGTCATCGTCACCAACCACCCCCCCCCACCACCACCACCACCCCCCCCCACCAACCCCCCACCACCCCCCATCATCATCAAACCCTCATCATCAATTTTATCATCATCACATCATCCCTCATCACAATCATAAAACGCCAAGAAGTCTCCCTTTTATGAAGTTGATGACTTTATGTGTGTGGATGGCTCAAGTCTGACCTCAAGTGCCGGGGGAGGGCCGGGGGAGGTCGGTCAGTCATGTCAGTCATGTCATGTCATGTCATTTATGCCGCCACAACCAGTTTTCATGCATGCACCAACTCACAGCGACCTCCAGCAAACTCAGGCAATCTCTCCATCGCCAAGTACCAGATGTTTAGCTACTCCCTCTCCTCTCCTTCAACATAGGGACTTCTTTCAGAAAAATTTTATTAAACTAGCAATGTGCAGCAGATCACCTTTCAATCACACATACTTTTAGATAGTTTCCAAGTACCCCATTATCATTTTTCCCCTCATAAATTTTACTCTTACCCTGAAAAAAAAACAGTCATTAAAAAAGACCATTCATTCTTTAAAAAATTATGAAATTTGGGCCATTGACTTTAAATTAACTTCATCTTTTTTAGGAACTCTAAATCCTCTCGGGGGGTTTTTCCTTTGGTTGGAGCCGTTTTCCCCCAAAGCCAGGTTAAGCGCACTGGTTCGGGATGGGGCCTTTTGGGCGCCTTGGCTTCATACATCTCCAAGTTCACCCAGCTGAAATGGGGACCGCCCCTTTGGGGCAGGGAAGGGAAAGCAGGAGTGAGAGGGAGGGGATGGGCCCGCCCCTCAATTTGCTGCCTCGAAGAAGTTGAGGTCTTTGACATCTCGCTCCACGACCGCCCCGTTTTTGGGAAACCTTTTTTCTTTATATAGACCCCCCGTGGCATGGTTTAAAGGGGGCATTCTTCCAGGGCCCCCGGGGTTCGATCCCCCGGGTCGGGGGTCCCTTGGGAAAAACAATCCAACTCCCCCCCCCTGTCAAACCCCCTTTAAAAATTTTTAAAAATTTTAAAAAAGGGTGGGAAAAACCAATCGTAAGACAAAAAGGGCTAAATCCTTTTAATTTGGTAAAAAATTTTTCCCTTAAACCCCCTTTTTTTAAAACCCCTCCCGGAAAAACCTTTTTTTTTTTTATTTAAATTTTTTTTTTCCCCCCTTCGGAGCCCTAAGTTTTTTCCCCCAAAAATTTCCTTTTCCGGGCTTTTTGCAAAAAATTTTGTAAAGCCTGTTTTGTTCAACAAAAAAGGCCCGATTTCAATTTTAAAATTTTTTTAAAAACCTTTACTTTGCCCCCACTTTTTCCCCCCCCGTTTCCCCCCTCCCCCTTTTAAAACATTCCCCCCCCCCTTTTCCTCAATTCCACCCAGGAAAAATGGGTCCAGCCGCTGGGGGTTTTCGGGAAGAAGCTTTGTAAGGGGGGGGGGAAAAACCTCATTCGCTTAAGAAGGGGTGCCCCGGGCTTTTCCCGGCCGAAAAAAAAATTTTTATCTTTAAATTTTTTATTTATTTATTTTACTATCCCCCCATACGTGGCTAACATTTTAAGTTTTTCAATTCAAAATTATTTCTAGCTCTTTTCCGTCTGTCTGCAGACATCTCCCTCTGCTGCAGAGCAGCTTTTTTCTGGTTGGGAATACCCGGGACAGGGGTTTGATCCTGTGAAAAACAGGGACTTGTTAATATAAAATAATAAAAATAATAATGTATGGAATTTAATAGCGCTAAATCTTGTAAACAACAAATCAAAGCGCTCAGATTTCTTTTATCCACTTTAACCGGCAGATTTCTCTCCGTAAATTTCGGGCTGCTCCCCCCGGGGAGAGCGGAGAGCGCGTCCCCACAAGCGCCGCCCCCTTTTTTTTTTTTTTTTCATGTCTGAAACGTATTTTTTTCCCCTATCAGGGGGTTTTTTTCAAAGATTTTGCAGGGAAAAACTCTTTGTTACCGTGGGCTTTTACGTGCGCTAAATAATTACGTGTAACACCGGACCTCGGTTTACGTCTCACCGAAAGACTAGCCCCCCAGACCACCCTCAGGTCTAATGGATGGGGAAAAGTTCCCCGGCCCCAAACGGGTAAAAACCGCCGCACACTTCAACCCGGACTTTTCGCTTTCTAGAAGGCGCGTTTTTCCTCTAACCACCCATCCCCATTGTTCGTTAAGGAATAACATTTAAATTTTTTTCACCCTGTTTTTCCATGGGGGGCCCCCTTCCTTAAAGGGTCCCCCTATCGTTTTTAATTTGGGGTTTTCACAGCCTTGTTTTATATTTGCGAAAAGTTTTCAGAAAAAGATATTGTTATTTTAAATATATTTTTTGAAATTTATTTTTTTTTATACAATAACATTTTGTCGTTGTTGCGTTACTCCCCCCCCCCCCCCCCCCCCCCCCCCAAAAGCGAACGCCACCAAGGGGGGGAAAAAAGGCCTAAGAAATTAAAAGGGACGGAGATAAAACGGTAAGGGTAAAAGGGGTGTTAAGTTTTTAAAAGATTGTTTTGGGGTTTTTTTTTTGTTCTTAAAAAAAAAACAAAAAAAACCTCAATTCTTAACTCTCTTCAAACTTTTTTAATTCCCTTCTTCTTTCTAATAAATAAATCCTACCTTGTCGTGGGAAGGCATCGGGCAAAATTCTGCCTAGGCACATTGGAGCGGCCCCTCTCTCCCCGTGCTTTCCCTGTAAACATTTAAGTTGGAATGTTTGAACTACTAAACAGGACATACATAAAAGATATGCTATTAAGACTTGGTTAAAAAAAAATTTTAAAATTAGATAAAATAGAATGAAAAAATCAGTCAAACAATATATCAAAGGGAAAAAAACATTTGTTTTAAATCTGCCAAAATTGGGGGAAAGGAGGCCTCACCACTGTGAATATCCCGACACCAATTATTCATTGTTCCGGCATGTTTTTTTGCACAGATCAAAAAATTTTGGGTAAGTTTAAAAAAAATTTTTTATTAATAAATTTTAATTATATTACAAAAACATTAGAGATTTTGCTTTATTTCCCCAAACCCCCCAAAACCTAAAAGTTAGAAAACACCCGTCTGATCAAAGTTTTGTAAAATCATCCAAGCCCTCAATTTCTCCCCTTTTTCACGGGTTTTTTTCCCTTCTTCTTACTTCCAATTTTTCAATATTCTTTTTTCCAAAATTCCCCCTTTTTTCCCTCTTTTTCCTTCTTTCCATGGGTTTAAAACCCGGGTATTAGAAAATTTCCAATTATACTTTCGGCTTTTTCCGGACTAATTAGGAGCAAAAATTTAACCCCTTTAAACAAAATTACTTTTCTCAAACCAATAGATTTTTCTTTTAAACTTTAAGTTTTACGAAACTGCGTTGCCCAAACGCCCGAAGAGGAAAAACGAAAGCGCAGTAAAACACAAAAAAAAAAGAAAAAAAAAACCCACATGCCAAACAAAAACAACAACCAAAAACCCCGCCGCAGGTACAAATAACAACTACCAAAAAAAAAAACCCCACAAAAAAACCAAAAAAACTTTTTGGGTTCTAATTTCTATTTAAAAACATTTTTTCCATCTGATAAAATCCCCCCCTGTAAAACCAATCACCCCAAAATAATGAACCCCCCGGGCCCCAAAACCCCCAGGGGGTTTAAAAAATGGCCACAAAGCTAAACTGGTTTTTAACATTTTTTTTTTCTTTTACCCCCCTTTTTTCCGCCTTCCTTTCCAAACAAGAAAACTTTTAGTTATTAAGCCCACTTTTAAAAAAAGGCCTGAATACTTTTTTAAAACCCCAAATTTCACCAAAAAAGGGGGTTTAAAAAAAAAAAAAAAAATAAAAAAAAAATTTTTAAAAAAAAAAAAATTTTTTAAAACAAAAAAAATTCAAACCCCCCCTTTTCGCGGGAAATAAAAGAAAAAAATTTTTAAAAAAAATTTTTTTAAACCCCAAAAAAAACCAAAACCCAAAAAAACATAAAAAAAAAATTTTTTAAAAAAAAAAAAACAAAACAAAAACCGATTTAAAAACTTAAAACCAAAAAAAATCCTTTTAAAAGGAAAATATAAAAAACAAAAAATAAAAAAAAAGGGAGGGGGAAAGGGGGGAAAATCAAATAAAAATTAAAAAAAATTTTTTCCCTATCCCCAATAAAAACCCCGGGGGGAAAAACCAAAAAAAAGAAAAGGGGGGGGTCAAGGTTTCCATAAATTAAACTAAACCCTAATTTTTTTTTAAAAACCTTCTTTTCTTTTGGTAAAAAAATCCCCCCTTTTCCAAAAAAAAAGAAACAAAAAAACCCCCTTTAAAATTTTGGTTTGGAAAAAAAATTTTCGAAAGGTTGGTTTTTTGGAAAGTTTTTTTTTTTGTTGATGTGGGGGTTTTTTGGGGGAACCCCATTAAAATACCAGAAGCACCACAATTTTTAAAATAAATATGTAAAAAAATGGTTTTTCCCCCCCTTTTTAAGAAAGAAAATTTTAGAAAAAAAAACTTTTTAAAATACCATTTTTTCCCAAAAATTGAAAATTCCCTTTCCCTCCCCTAGGAAAAAAAAAGCCCTTTCTTTTTTTTAACAAACGGAATTTTAAAAAGGTTTAGAAGGAAAAAACCCGGAAAAAGGGCCCGCCCCCCCCAAAAAAAAAAAACCCCCCAACAAAAAGACACCCCCCCTTTTTTGGGGGGCCCACCAAAAAAAACTTCAAAAAAACCAAAAACCCGAAAAACCCCCCTTTCAAAAACTCCTTTTTTAACCCCTTCCCCCGAAAGAAAAGGGAAGAGGGGAAAATTTTTGAAAAAGGGGTGGAGGAAAAAACCATTTGAACCAAAATCAATTTTGAAAGTTTAACAAACCAAGCCTCGTGGGGGCCAAGGGAAAAGGGGTTAAAAAAACCAAAAACAAAACCTACCCAAAGGGGGAAAATGTTTTAAAAAAAGGCAGTAAAAAAAACATTGCATTTTCTAAAATTGAAACAAAAAAAAAAAATTTTTTTTTACTCGGAGTTTTATTTAAAACGAAAAAAAAACCCCTTTTTTTTTAAATGTCAAATAAAAACCGAAAAAACCAAAATTTTGTTTTAAATTTTCTGTTAAAAAAGGGGAAACAAAAAATGAATTCTCCTCTTTTACATTTTTACATAAAAAAAAACCCTTTTTTCGATTGACAAAAAAATTAATTCCCAAAAAAGGTTTAAAATAAATGAAATTTTCCAATTTTTGAAATTTTCTTTATTGTCATTTAATTTGAATAATCAAATCACTTAAAAAGTTTTTTTTCCCAACTTTCCATCTGGCACACCCAAATTTCACAAAATTTTTTTTGCCCGTTTTTCCCCGCCCAGAAAAAAAATTGGGGTTAAAAGGGGTTTTTTTACCATTTTTAAATTTTTAATAAAAATTAGGTTTTACGGATTAAAGTATATTTTTAAAATTTCCCCAAAACGAAACTTTTTAAAAACCCCCCGTTTAAAAATAAGTCAGGGACCTTTTTTTCCCAAAAAAATTTTTTAAAAAAATAACCCGTATTTGTCCATTTTAAACCCAAAAAGGGTTTTTAAAGGGGGATTTTTAAAATTTTTTTTTAAAAAATTTTAAAAGATAATTTTTAAGAGTTTTTAAACAGTTTTTGTTTGGAAAAAAGGGGTTAAAAACAAAAAAACGGAAAAAAATAAACCCTTCTAAGCTAAAAAAACCCTTTTCACAAAACCTTTCCCCCCAAAAACCATTTCTGAAAACTAATTTCTTTTGTATAATTTTAAAAATTTTTTGGCTTTCAAAAAGTAAAACAACCGGGGGAAGGTGAAACATAATATCCCCGTAAAAAAAATTTTCCGAAAACCTAAGCCCTTTTCCCTTTAAAACATTTGAAAAGAATTTTTATAAAAAAAAAAATATCCGCCCTTTTTATCTTTGGCCCAAAATCGAAAGTTTTTCCCTTAAAATTTTTGAAAACAACTTTTTTAACAAAAACAATTTTTTTTAATTCATTTTTAACAAAAAGAACTTTTAAATTTAAGCAAACCTTCCAAAAAAAGACTAAATTTTGGAAAAAATTTTTTAAACCCAAAATGTTTGTTTTAAAACCCTTAAATTCCACCTTGTTAAAATATTTTTTTTCTTTTTTTAATTTCTGTTAATGAAAACATTTTTTTATAAAATTTAAAAGAAAACCCTTATTTTTTTCCATTTTTTTTAAAAAGGAAAAAAAATTCCACCTTTTTAAAAAATTTTTCAAAATATAAAAAAGGCGGTCTTTTTTTTTCAAGGGTTTAAATTCACTAAAGGCCCCGGGGGTTTTATTTTTTTTAAAGGAAAAAAAAATTTTTTGGTATGGGTTTTCAATATTTATTTAAAAAACTGCCCATTTTTTCCCAAATTTTCTAAAATTTTAAATTTTAAAAAATTTAAAATTTTAATTTTTTTTTTTGTGACCCTTTTTCCCAAGTAAAATTTTTTTTTTTTTTTTTGAAAAAGTTTTTTTTGAAATTTTTTTTTTTTAATTTTTTTTTCCCCTTTTATAAAAAAAAAAACTTATATTTATTTACATTTTTAAAACCCAAATATTTTCCCTAATTTTTTTATTTGTTTTCTTCATAAAACCATTTGCTTTTTGGGGCCTAACAACAGTTTCTTATCCCCCCCATTTTCTTAAACAAAAAAAATAAAAACCATCTTAATTTTCTACTTTTTTTCCCAAATTTTTTTTTTCAATGTTCAGTTTCATTTTTAAATTTTAAAATTTTTTAAAAGTTTTCATAGAACTCACCCACATACAAACCAAAAAAAAAAACCCAATTTTAAAAAAAAAAAAAAAAGGGGTTTGTTCCCGTGAAAAAACCCTTAAATAAAAGGTTTTCAAAAAAAAAAAGTTCCACATCCATATAAAAGGGGGAGCAATTCTCCCCATTAAACCCTTTTAAAAAATCTCCGCGGAAATTTTAAAGGTTGCTAGGCTAAATATTGGAAAAAGGCCCCAAAACCCTTTTTTTTTTTCTTTTTGTAAAAGTAAAAAAGCAATTTCCCTTTTAAATACCCAAAGAAAAAAAAACTTTTTAAAAATTCAAAAAAAATTAAAAATTCATTTAAAAAAGGAAAAAAAAAACCCCTTTAAAAAAAACCAATTTTAAAAACTTTTTGGGGGAAAAAAAATTTTTAAAAAAAAAAAAACAAAAACCCCAAAAATTTTAAAAAAAAAAAAATTTTAAAATTTTAAAATTTTCCAAAAAAAATTTTTTTTTTCCCAATGCCCATTTTTCCCCCTTTTTAAAATTTTAATTTTTTAATTTTTAAATTTAAAAAAACCATAAAACCCTTTTAAAGCCCCAAAAAAAGTAAAAATTTGAAAAAAATTTTAAAATTTAGAAAAATTTTTTTTTTGGGAAAAGCTTTGAATTTAGCAAAAAACAGGTTTCTACTGAGGGGGATCCCCTTTTTGGGGTTTTTTCCAAACCTTTTTTGACTTTTGATGAAGGGCCCAAAAACCAAAATTTTTAAAATTTTGATTAATCGCTTGCCTTTTGGGGGTGGGGGGAAAAAATCATTTTTCGGGCAGTTCTAGGGGGGTAGATTTTGTTTCCCTCAAAAAAAACCCCCATTTTTTCCTTCCCAAAGGGGGGCCCCCCCCAAATTTTTCCCCGGGGCCGGGTACCAAACCCTTTCCAAAAAAGGGATGGTTCCCCATCGGGTTTTTTCCCAAACTCCTTTTCTTTTTAAATGTTTCCAAACCCCAAAAAACCCCCTTTTTTTTGCCCTTAAAATTTTTTTTTTCGTTTTTACTTTTTCCCCGGGCCCAATATTGGGATGGTTAAAAAGGGGGAAACCCGATGTTCAATTTTCCCCACATTTTCTTTTAAAAAGGTTTCCAATTTCTTTTTCCCTCCCCCTTTGCCCCCCTAAAAATTCCCTTTTTTAACGGCGATTTAAATTCCTTAGCCAAAAAACCGTCCTTAGTTTTTGTTGGTTTTTTCGCTGTTTTTTTTTCCCCTTTTTTTTGTACCTTCACGCGGTTTTTTTTAAAAGGGGGGCCCCCCGAACAGGGGAACCGAGCCAAGGAGGTTTTTAGAAAGGGGGGGGGGGGGAAGAAGGGGGGGGGAGAGGGGGGGCCCTGGATTCCCCGGGGGTTGGGGAGGGTTCTCTGACACCAAGGCCCCCCCTTTTGGGGGCTTGCCCCCCCAAAATTTCGGGGGTAACCCAAAAATTTTTAAAACCCCCCGGTAAAATGCCTTTTTGAGGACACCGCCCCCAAAAAGGAAGGAAAAGGTAAAGAGGAAAGTAGAGGAAGGGGACCAAAGGATCCCCCCAAAGAAAAAAAAACCGGCAAAGGGAAACCCCCAAAAAATTTAAACCCAGGGAAACCCCCAGAGGGGGAAGGAGGAAAAGAGAAAAAAGGAAGAAGAAAAGAGGGAGCGACCCACGAGGCGGCGAGGGGGAAAAGAACGAAAACCCAAAACAAAAAAACCCAGAGAGAAAATCTCCAACAAAAAAATTTAAACATTGATATGGCTTGGCCCTTGTGACGGGCTCTCCTCCGGGGAGAGACCCCCAAGAAAATCGGCCCCTGTTTTAAAATATCCAAAAACAAAAATTAACACAATACAAAAAAAAAACCATACAATACCCACAAAAAAAAAAAAATAGACAAAAAAGACAATACTACACTAAATAACAAAACAACACCCCAACCACCCAAAAACCCAAAAAAAAAACAACACAAATAAGCAAACAAACCCCCCCATTCAATGAAAAAAAAACCCCACAAACAATATAATCCATGAACACAAAAAAAAATATAAATTTTAGAGATAAGAGAACAACAACAACAAAACAAAGACAAACACAAAAACGAAAAACCCCCAAAACAACACACACACAAACACACCCAAAAACACACACACACACACACACACACACACACAAAACACACAACACACACACCAAAACACACACACACACACACACCCCCCCCCCTCTCTCTCTCTTTTTTCTCCTTCTTCCTTCTTCCACAAACAAACTAACACAACCCCCAACACAAACAAACACACCCCAAAACACCCACCCCCCAACACCCAAACCCAACCCCCACACCACACACACACCCCCACACACAAAACACACACTCCACACACACCCAACACAACCCCCAACACACAACAACACACACAAACACACACACACCTCCCACACACAACAAACATAACACCCACTCCAAACCCAAACCCCCAAAACACTCACACACACTCACACCACACACCACACACACTCAAACAACAAAAAAAAAAAATTTTTTATTTTAAAACCAAATTTTTAAAAACAAAAAACCGCCCCAATTTCTAAACCACATCATCCCCAAAAAACAAAATTTTGTTTTTAATTTTTTAGGGGAAATAGGGGAAAAAAATTTTCTAAAGGGAAAATCCTTAGTTTCGGCTGTTAAACCCACTTAAAAATTTTTTTGTTTATTGTTTATCAAGAAGGGGAAAAAATATTTTTGTACTCCCCCATCTTGGAAAAATTTTCGTTTGTAAAAAAACTTTTTCAAAACCTTTTTTTATTTTTAGGGATAAAAAGATTTCGGAAAAAATGTTTTTGATTCCCCCTTAAAAAATTTTTCCCATTTTTTTTTCAGTATTTGGAATGTTTAAACTTGATTTGAAATTTTATTTTTGGAAACTTTATTGAAAAAAGTAAATTTTAAAAAAAATGTTTTTTTAAATTTTCTCCAATTGGGGTTTTGGGATTTAAGGTTTTATTAATTTTTTCTTTTTTCTTTTTTAATTTTTTTTTAAGGTTGTAAATTAAATTTTGGTTTTTTCTTTTCTCCAAAAACTTATTTGTTTTGTCAATTTTTTCCCTTATGAGATCACTTTCTCCTAGAAAAATTTATTGTGTAAGGAATATTAAATATTTCAAGTTAGATTCGGGTTTCCCCTTTTTTTTTTTCCTTTTCCTTCCCCCCCCCTTTTCCCCTCCCCCCTCCCCTCCCCTCCACACACATACACCCAACCCCCAAACACACCACAACCCCCCCATTACACACCACACACACCACCAACACACCCCAAAACCCCACACCCCCCCAACCACAACACCAACAAAACCCCCCAAACAAAAACAAAAAACCCATAAAAAACCCTTTTGGTATTTTTGTCTAAAGCGTTTTTTTGGGGAAATTTCTAAAAAGGCAAAAGGAATTTTTACTGAATAAGGCTGACTAAAACAGTACTTTTTTTTTTTTCAACCCCCCCCCCCTTTCTCCCTCCCTATGTTTCTTTGTTAAACCCCCAACATTTTCCCTTTGTTTTATTGTTTTCGAAATTTTGGGTGTCGTTTTCTGTTTCCTTTTTCTTTTTGCTTCCTTTGTTTTTTGTCTGTGTTTGCCTTCTTTATTTGTCTGTAGTTGTTGGGTTTTGTTTTTTTCCCAAATTTTTTTAATTCTCTTTTTTTCCTATTTTCTTTTCTTTTTTTCCTCTTTTTTCTTTCGGTTTTTCGGGGTTTTTCCTTCTTTTTAACACTTATAAAAACCCCATTTATAACTCATAGGGTATTTTTCTTGCTTTCCCTCTCAATTTTTATTTATTTGGTTTTTTAATATGTAATTTTTTCTGAATTCCAATCATAAAGATCACTCTTTTTGTTGATTGAAAAAAATTTTTGTGTTTTCAATCAGAAAACTTTTTGTTTGTGTTTGTTTGATGTTTGTGTTGTTTTTGGTGTATTGGAGGAATGTAATTAAATTTAGGGTTGGTTGAGTGGTTGAGTTTTTTTTTTTTTTTTTTTTTTTTTACAATCCCAAACAAACCAAAAACAGACCCCAAAAAACAAACAAAAACAACCCCAAAAATTTTTTTTTTTAAAAAAAAAAAACCCCCCCCCCCCCCCCCCCCCACCAAAACTGTTTTTGGCTTCTTAATCTGTGTTGACTGTATTTTCCGTTTGTGGTTGTCTGGCCCGTGGTTTCCTTTTCCTGTTTTTGTTCCCTTCGGCCCGGTGTGCGGAAGGTGGCTGCGTCGTGCTGTTGCCCCCCCCCCCTCCCCCCCCCCTCCCCCCCCCCCCCCCCCCCCCCCCCCTCCCCCCCCCCCCCCCCCCCCCCCCCCCCCCCCACCTCTTTCTTTGTGTCCTGTAACCAACAGCGCCCCGTTTCCCTACCCGGGTTGCCCGGTTTCCCCCGGTTTTTTCTGCCCGCCCTTCTAGCGTCCTTTCATTTTGCCCCCTGTGCCGCCCACCCCCCCAACCCCCCCCGTTGTCTTACTTTCCCTCTTGCTGTTTTCTCTTCCTGTTTGCCCCTTTTGAAACCGGGCCACTTGTCCCCGCTGTTTTTTTTTTCTTTCCTTTTCTTTTTCCTTTTTTCCTCTTTTTTTTTATTTGGGTTGTTTTTTCCTCCTCCTTTTTTTCCCCAACACACTTACTACCCACTACTTACATACCACATCCTTAAAAGACCCACCTAAAGTTTTAAAGCCCCTTCAACATATTTAATAATAATCTAAAATAAATAATCATCCAAACTCAAACCGTTCGGAAAAATGCAAATAAGATAGTTTTTTGTTTTATGAAAAAAGGCATTGTAATAAATTGGGAAATACTGAAAAGAATCGGGCGTTGCCCTTTTTGGGTTTTTTTTTTTTTGGTTTTTGTGGGTTGTGTGTTTTTTTTTTGGGGGTTTTATTAAGGAGGTGTAGGGGATGGTTTGCGGGAGTTGGGTTTTCATTTTGGAAAGTGGTGTGTTGGTGGGTTTTTATGTTGGGGGTTGGGGGGGAGTGGGGTGTTATTCAATTCGAAAATTTTATTCCATTTTGATTAAATTTTCACCCCCACAAAACCAAATTAAATTGGTGGGGTTTTGGTGTGGGGGTTTATTTTCTTTTTCGTTGCCTTTTCGTTTTGGTTTTACCTAATAATCTGCTTGTTGTCTTGTTTTAAATTGTTGGGGCGAAAAACCCTGTGTTTGTTTGCGATTCTGTTGTTTAAATGTGGAACCCTGCTTTTTGCCTCTTCTTCACCTGTCCTCTTCCTTTCTTTTAATTTTACTGTTCTCTTTGTGTCCGTCTGTCTGCTTGTGGTTCCTTTGGGTCTTATTACTTTGTATTTCTCTTGGCCTGTTTGTCCCCCCCCCCCCCCCCCCCCCCCCCTCTCTTTGCCCGTCCTGCCAACCCCCCCAGGCCCCCCAAAGTTGGGGGGTTTAATGCCTCCTCTTTCCCTCTGCCTGGAAAAGAAAGTGAAGATGGCAGGGGCGAGAACCCTGAAAGAAAAAAAAAAAGACAAAAACAAACCCCTTATTTCAGCCTTTTTTGGGGTTTTAAACTTCACCAGCTTAAAAACCCTTCGGATGAAACTATAAACCGAGGTCCCGTATGCGAACGCATGCAGAATATCCTGCGCACACGATAAAACCCGTTCTGCATTTCGGAAGAGTAGGCCAATGCCTGTTGGTGGAAACAATGACAAAATTTACAAAACTGCATACTACGGGGGCTGGATGTAAAAAAAAAAAGCACATGAGTGCTTATTCCATCATCTTCGAAATAAAAGAATAAAATAAAAATAAAAATTATTAAACAACACCTAGAATATACACTCTGACTCACTCCTCACCCCTGGGAATCACTGTGAAACTTAAGTAGACTACACACTGGATGTGAAGTTTGCATCTATGACTGTTTTCAAGTACATTGCCATACAGATTTCTGAGAAGAATTTAAATGTGTTTTACCACAATAATAATGACAATGACAATAGTAGTAGTAGTACTAGTAGTAGTAGTAGTAGTAGGGGCAGAAGCAGCAGTACTAGTAGTAATAGTAGTAGCAGTAGTTATCAGTTATTGATTAAACCACTGACGCTGGGGGCAACAGCAAAGTGAGAGGCTGTATGACCAGTGGCTTTCTTTCCCACCCATGTAATTCCACTTTACAGCTTAGTCTTTAGTGATCGACTATGACTCTCTGACTTGGAGGCTTGACTTGCACAGTCCTTATGCGCTGCAGCCCTGGGGGCTGGTTGGCCTTTGGAGAACATCTCCAACGCTGACTGTCTGTATACCCTCTTGGCCGAGAGAGAGAGAGGATGTATTGTGGGCAAGGCACCTCCACTGTAATCAAATTTCTGCCCAATTTCCGAAACAGCAGCTGCCTCCTCTGCTGCTTTGGAGGTCATCGCCAAACACGACGGACAAAACAAAGTGGTGGTGGTGGTGGTGGTGGAGGTGGTCGTCGTCGTCGTCGTCGTCGTCGTCGTCGTCGTAGTAGTAGTAGTAGTAGTAGTAGTAGTAGTAGTAGTAGTAAGAAGAAGAAGAAGAAGAAGAAGAAGAAGTGGAAGAGGAGGAGGAAACGAAAAAGACGAAGAAGAAGCAGAGGAACGCTTATAGCAGACCTTATTAAAGTGTTGCTGATTTACCTCCTGTTTGTAATTATTGTGGATGACATAAAAGGGATGGTAACAGATTTGAAACTTTGAAGCCTGTCAAGGCTTTGACTGTTGTTGTTTTAAAAAATAATCTTTTTATTTATTAGAGGCGTTACTTCCTGACAATTGCAACCGTAGGCTATGATTGTAACCATGTTACACTGTTGATAGATATTTTCCGTTCAAATTATTTGAAAGTAGAAGGAGAAAATGAGTAGGCTATATTATACACATGGCAGGGCTGTCTTTTGTGTGTGTTCATTTCACTGTGCGTGTGTGTGTGTGTGTGTGTTTGCATGCGTGCGCACCTGCTCTGCGCGCAAGTTGAAAAAGACGTTTATTCGTATTATTTGAATCTTATATTGCCCGCAGCCTATTTCAAATCGAACACAAGGCCCTGCCCTCTGTATATTCAAAACTGTCAATGTCAAGTCAATATCTTACCGCCCTCCCCTCTCCTCTCCTCTCACCTCCTCCCTCACACTCTCACACTCCCCGCCCTTCCATTAGACACACACACACACACACACACACACAGATGGGTGTCGCATAAATCTCAATAATTTGAACCATCGTCTAGCGCTTAGTACCTGCAACCAACGAGCACTGTCGTATATTCAATGATTATTGTCGTCATTGTTATTACTGGTACTTGATTGTCACAATTGTAATTACTTGAGGGCTGGGAAGAGAAGAATACATGCAGTGAGAGAATAAATGCTTATTACCATATTTATGGTTATTTCTTGATTGTCATTGTTTTCATAAATAGCCTACTAAAGGGCTGGAAAGAGAAGAATACGAATAGTAAGAGACTACTATTCATGATTCTTTCTATCTTTATTGCCATTCTTGATTGTCAGTATTGTTATTGCTTGGGGACTGGGAAGAGAAGCGTACTAGTTGTACTACTAATAATAAAGTACTAAAACGCTCATATGTGAGACTTTGAGGCCGATGGATGGGTGGTATGCTACATGTTTGATTAGGATTACTGTTATGTTTGGCTTACATTACACCCCAACTTGGCAACATGATAGCAGACATGAAACTGTAAACATATGGCTGTAATGATCATTGAGGATTTTGTTTATCTGTTTGTCTGTGTGGTTTATCTCTCTGTCTGTCTGTTTCAGTGACTCTCTCTCTCTCTCTCTCTGCCTGTAAATCTCTAGCTCTGACTCTTGTCTGTTCCTACCCATGTGTGTGATGCATGTTGTGTGTGTGTAGTGTGTGTGTGTGTGCGCGCGCGCGCGCGTGCTTTTATGTGATACGCGTATCCTAATCAAAGGATTCAATTTTGCTAGGTATCTCCAAGTGTTTGCTTGCTACGTTTGTTTGTGTGTTTGGTGGCTTTTTTTTTTAACAATTTAAAAAAAAAATTCTTTCAGCATTTGATTTCGATATATCATCTTGAAACCCGCACCACCAAATGAGAGCCTATGTCGTTTTGAAACAAGCGACTGGCCAGTAAACTTTGCGTAAGTGAGCTGATGACATTTGAGGTGTGGGCTGAGCAATACCTATCTCTTCACTGGTGTTTGCTCAACGCTCACCAACAATACCACCACCAGAACTGTCATGGGATCTTTTCCGCACCCATTTAATTTTCATAATCTATAATTATACATCAGTGTGACAGACCCTTTTAAACTGAGTGGATAAGAGCGTTCAATTCGGAGCGTTGAATGTCCATCCATATGGAGCCATGAAGTCGCGGTTCCAATCTCGGAGTGCCATCTGGTGAAAATAATAAGGAGTGGCATTTTTATGGTCTCCTGTGTCAACTTACGGCGCAGACCTGCAAGTGCCTCAATTCTCGTCGTGTTTCTACGCACGCAAAACAATAAAATATGCATGTTTAAGATCTCGTAATTCATGTCAGTTTTCGGTGGGTTGCAGCAACACGAGCACACCCAGCAAGCGCCCTGCAGACTACATGAAGAGGGATGGGCTCCGCTAGGCCTTGTGTCAACTTGCCCAAGAGACACCACACGGCCTGAAGAAAAGTTCAGTCTAGTGACCGAACGACTTTTCCGAGCCACAAGGGAGAGGACAGAATCGATCAGTGTAGGGGGAACATCGATGTTTGAAAAACACAAAAACTCTGTTCCTCAGCTAGAGTTCCGGGGTTCATCAATGGCGAAATTTTTATGCAGATGCGACAGTTTTTGTCCACCATTAAGGTACCCGCATTCCGACTTCGGGGATGACGTCTCAACACGACAGCAGTGTGCATGCGCTTATATATAATTTTTGTAATCTGTTCTTACCGATGGGAATGGCCTACTCTTCCGAAAGGCAGGATAAGTTTTAACGTGTGCGTAAGATGTTCTGCGTGCGTTCCCTCACGGGGCCTCTGTTTATAGTCCCATCCGACTTTTGGGGCAGCGCAGTCAGTTCTGCTGTTACATGGTAAACATCGCCATGAACGGTGTCTCGGTACTGGTTCGAAACCCGGCCATGAAATCGCGAACGTAACGCTCTATTCACTTGGCTATTCCGCCCCCTGAGTATTGATTTTAATGTCATTGACTTTTACTATTATCGAAACTTGAGAGTGAACATAAATATTTAAGAGGCTTCCACCCCCACCCCCCCCTATGGATATTGATTTAATTTCATTGACTTTTGTTATCATCGAAACTTGATAGTGAATATAACTATTTCAGAGGCAATGTACAACTGGACCTTAGAACCCCGAATATAGCAGCCAAGTCATAATCGGAGGCCGATTTGCCAATGTCAGTGATAACTCATAGTATCTGTTGTAACCGCTACCTCATGACTCTTCTCTTCGTCACAAGACAGTCAGCCCACCGAAAGGATGTCTCACCGAAACCCTTGAATGAAATATCTTGGTGCTAACATTACGCAAACTCTTGGCTTTTGTTTGACGTAAGTCGGCCGCTTTCAAAAAAAATTACCCCCTGCCGGAAATATCTACCCGTGAAAACGACTGATACGTAGTTTTAACATACCCGCCCACACACTTGACTGACTTAATATTCGATGTTCTCTCCAAACCGCACCTGTAAAAAAACCGAAGGACGGAGGGGGACAGAAGTACATTCACTGCCACACTGAAAGGTGGGATTGCAGCTTTTTTTGTCAGTCGATTCATATTTGCTCGACCTTGACAGAAAACGCAGCACGCGACATGCCGCGGATGCCGCTTTCTGATTGGCTGAATGGAGTGGTAATCCCTGACGTCATCATATTTTCGTCCCACAAAACCACGCCGCGAGCTGGCGTAGGTTTACTGCGTGCAAAGCGAAACTGCGGTTAGAACGTCTGCGAGCCGTTTCGACTTGTTCCCGTTAAAAATTGGATAAAAACAACTCAAACTACGAACCAGTCTCTAAATACTAGTAACTAACACTTGCTTGAGTAGTTACGGCAAAAAATCGCTCACGAACTGTGAAGGAACATTTTTTTGATCATTTCAATTCCGAGCAGACGACAGTTGAAGCAAAAACGATGAAGATGACTTCGTGCCCCGAAGACAAAACTCCGGTGTACAAAACGCAGAGTTTGGAGAAAAGTAACGTCAAATGTGTGCTGGTGGGAGATTCCCTGGTGGGGAAGACTTGCCTGGCAAGACGGCTCGCCAACCATGGCTTTCCTACAGAATATGCCCCGACAACATTCGACAATTATGCCGGTAAGTTGCGCTCTTTGATGTGTCTATGAGTGTGAGTGGTGAGTGAGTGAGTGTGTGTTG
>CM054138.1:81033306-81035806 GCA_028751875.1 Rapana venosa | reverse complement strand
CCTCTCTCTCTCTCTCTCTCTCTCTCTCTCTCTCTCTCGCCTCTCTCTCGCCCTCTCTCTTCCCCAAGCAGTAAAATAAAAAATGCACATACACAAGTATGTGCGGGGCTTTGATAACACATCAGCTCATACTTTTTGCCTCCACCTCCCCCTACCTCCCCTCTTTCGTCCCCCTTTCCTTCCTCTCTCCCTCCTTTTCCCTCACACACACACACACACTCGCACACACACAACACACACATTCCATCCACTCATATCTTAAGCATCAGCCCACGATCATGACCTTAGGACTATGTGTGAACTCCAAAATATATCTCCGAATCGGTCGATCACCGATAAACTAGGTATCAGTCATTAGATCTTGGAACAAGGGTGACTGCTAGGGCAGGCATTTTTTTCTCTTTTTTTTCTTCTTCTTTTTTTAACGGGGCCATTGCCGTCTGATTCATCCCATCCATTGTGGCGTGAGTTTGGCTTTGTGTCGTCACCGTCTGCTGAAGGATGCTCTAGATAGCTGTTATCGTCCTTGTCATTTGGTTTTTTTTCCATGATCGAGCTAGGAATAAGACAGATGATAGATATGTGTTTCTTTTTCACCGTTTTTAAAAAAAATGTGTGTGTGTGTGAGAGAGAGAGAGAGAGAGGGGGTGGGGGGAGAGAGAGAGTCTGTAAGTTTCTTTCTCTCCTTAAAGAGAGAGAGAGAGAGAGAGGAGAGAGAGAGAGAGAGAGAGAGCCTATGTGTCTACACACACACACACTTACACACACTCACACTGGAGTGCCTATGATTTAAGTGTTCCTCGAAATTCTTTCAGTTCTGGTTAAATCCATTACCCATCTTGTTCACAGAAATACGACTGACGGTTCACTAAGCATACTATTTAGTCCGGTATAAATGAACTACTTCCTCCTCACCACTCACTCGCTCATACCGGAAGATATATAGAAATAAGCAAACAGAAGAACGTCCACCATGCTTGATGGTAGATGATAACAACATTTTTGTTTCTTTCCGCAATTTCTTAAAAACATGTGTCAGAGTATCCTACTATGAAAATGTTGCAGACTATCTATTATAAGATTCGTGGGTTTTTTTCTTTTCTGAATGAGGTCCTGAGTTGTCCCGATTGGGTGAACGGGAAGCTTAGTCCACCCGTAAGCGTGTCACGATATTAGTCGTTCGTGACTTGACCCGCATAGGAAATGTCAACGAGCCCCGTGTGATGTCAGTTGTCAAATATGTATACATACATACGTAGATAATGAAAAAGCGTGATTAATTTTTCTCGGGGAGACCTGGGGCAGGAAAGAGGGGTGTGTGTGTGTGTGTGTGTGTGTGTGTGTGAGGGGGGTGGGAGGGGGGGGGGGGGGGCGGGGGTCTGATCTAGATTTTGCGTTGACGTATTTTCTACAGGTCCTGGACTTATCTTTTGAGTGGAGCGTATCTGAAAAATAAAAACTTGTTTCTTTTCTATTCCCCTTCCTGTCACATCCCTTATCACTATGACTGTACATGCTGAACTATGAAAGGTCAATACTCGTCAAAATAACTAAGTCTTCATTATCAGAAGTACATTAAATCGATCAACTCGAAAATAGTTTATGTACCCCCCCCCCTCCCCCCCACCCCACACCCCCCACCTCTCCACCCCCAACTCCCACAAATGTCTGTAGTGTCACTCATGAAAGAATTACGATTTAATATTTTTTAATAGTAATCTTCTGATAATCCATGATTAAACCGAAGAAGCCCCCCCCCCCCCCCCCCCCAACTGTTTTCAACAATTCTGAAAACTTTGTTCCTTGGGCTCAACATAACAGGGGGGAGCCCAGTGTGAGGTGTTATGCAAACCCACTGCCCCCTACACACACACGACACTGGCTGGTACCAAACAAAGCTCCAGACAGGGTCAGTTATGTGTGTGTGTGTGTGTGTGTGGCTGGTCGTAACACTGACCACCACCACCACAACAACAGAGACAACATGTCTGGGCCCTAGGACCAAGCTGACGGAGCGGTCACACCTCATTAGGCTGGCTACCCTCTTTCTCTTGGCTCTGTGGACAGGCTAGCTTGGCCCCTCCCACGCTACAGCCAGTCTGATTGTTGTTGTATTGTGGAGGTCCAGAAAGAGACCTCTAGTTTAATACCTGCCCTCGGGGTGGGGTGGTGGGGTGGTGGTGATTGGCTGATTTGGGGCAAACCGCTCCTTTGTATACAACCCTCCCTCCCTCCTCACTTGCCCCCCTCCCCCCCCCCCCCCCCGCCCCCCCCTTTTCCTTCTATTGTTCTGTCTATGCCTTGTCCAGATCTCTCTCTCTCTCCTCTCTCACACATACCACTCACATACATAACCACATATTCTTTTCTCTCTCTCTCTCTCTCTCCTGCTCTCTCTTCTCTCTCATCTCTCCTCTCATCATCTATCTCGCCTCTCTCTTCTTTAATTCTGTGTTAGATTGTAAAGCTTTTGTTGTGCGTTTTTTCTTTTAGTTTGGGG
>CM054138.1:81028126-81032806 GCA_028751875.1 Rapana venosa | reverse complement strand
AAAAAAAAAATTAGGAGAGAGGAGAAACTAAAAATATTTGCGCGCGCCGCGCGCCTCAACACCACAGATTTGACGATGCCCTGAGTGATTGACTGATTAATGTTTTGATTATTGGCCCCGTGTTGATTTGCAAGGCTTAGAAATTAGTACTGCAATATTTTTTTGGTTTTTTTATTCACCAAGTAGAGAGAGAGAGAGAGAGAGAGGAGGAGAGAGAGAGAGGAGGAGAGAGAGAGAGAGGAGAGGGAAAAGAGGAGAGAGAGAGGAGGAGAGAGAGAGAGGACTTTTCTTTCTTTGAGGATCAAGGGATTAAAGCAATCATGTGCTTTTGTCATCAAGTTCCTCGGGGTGTATGATTTTTGAAATTTTTGTCATCCATTCTACCTTTGTGTGCCAAAAAGGGCCACCCTTCCAAAGCGGAACGGTTTTAACGTGTGCGCAAGATGTTCTGGCGCGTTCGCACACGGGGTCTGGTTATAGTTCTTTTCCAAAAGGACTTTGGGGAGAGAGAGAAGAGAGAAGAGAGAGGAGAGAGAAATGAGAAGAAGAGAGAGAGAGAGAGACAATGACAATGACAATGACAATGACAATGACAAATTTTTTATTTCGAGATAATGAATAAGCACCATGTGTTTTTATCCAGTCCCGCCCGTAGGGATACATCTTAATAATAACCAACACTTATACAGTTTCACAGTAGAAATGGGAAATACCCTTTTCAAGCAGCCCCCACCCCCCCAAACCTCCCCCCCCCCCCCCGAAAGCAAACTAATAAAAGAAAACCCTAAAAAACCCCCATCACCCCCCACCCCCCCCCCCACCCCCAAAAAAACAACAACCAACCCACAACCAAAACAAACAAATAAAAGAGAAAAAAACCCAAAACCCAACAAAAGAAAAAAAAGAGAAAAAGAAACAACAACAACAAAAAACAAAACCAAGAAGAATAACAACCAAACTTAATAAGTCACAAGATAAACATCTAACATTATCAAATGGTACATATACTTTTTACACATAACAATAAGATATTTAAAAAGGGCACCGTTTTGACTTAAGTGCAGAGGGGCAAGTCCAATAAGTATGAAAAAAAAAATATGATCCTTCATCAGGATCCCCATAACTAAAAGCAAACTAAAAGGTGAGAGAGAGAGAAAAGGACGGAAGAGAAAGGTGGTGGTGTGTTGTATTTAAAGAAAATAAATTTTTAATTCCCAAAAAGTACCATCACCATCAACACCTTTTTTTGATTAATCTTTTTAAATTTTAATGTATGATGAGAAAATAATCAATACTATATTTTCACCAAAAAAAAAGAAACAAAACAAAAGAAGAATCAAAACCCTATACAGTCATTGGGGGGAAATGTGATTGGTGGTGAGTGGTTTTGTTTGTGTGGTGTGTGTATGTGTTGTGAGTGAGTGGTGAGGTGGTGTGTGTGTGTGTGTGTGTTTGAGGGATAAACAAATTATAATACTCACAGAGCACACGACAAAAAACCAACCCTTTTTAATTATAATCATACAAATTAATATCATGAAAAAAAAAAAAAAAAGTGCAATCCAAAACACCACACAAAAAAAAGGGGGGAAAAAACCTCAATAAAGTCAAAAAAAGAACATCTCACATTGTAATAATAGAGACAAATTTTTTTTTCCGGGAAATGAAAAGTACTCATTGCTTTTATTCCAGTCCCGCCGGTGGGGTAATGTTAATAATGAACTCAGTCCATACTTTAAACAGTAGAAGCAAAAGGGAAAAAATTAAAAAAAAAAAAAGAGAAAAAAAGGAAACAAAAAACCCCCAGACAAACAAAAACAAAAAACCCCCCCAAAACCCCCCCCCCCCCCAAAAAAAAAAAAAAAAACACCCCCAAACCAACCAAAAAACAGAAAAACAAGAAACAACAAACAAACAAATGGGGAAAAAAAACAACAAAAAAAAAAACAACAAAAAAACAAAAAAAACACCCCCAATACCCAAAACAAAAAACCAAAAAAACAGACAAAAAACCCAAATAAATCAACAAAAACAAAACAACAACTACAGCAATAAAACGCATAACAACAGAGGGGGAGAGAGAGAGAAGAGAGAGAGAGGAGAGAGGAGAAAAGGGGGAGAGAGAGAGAGGGGGAGAGAGAGAGAGAGAGAACCGAATCGAACCGAACCGAACTGAAGGTTTTTCACAAAAAGGCCAAAGGGCCCATACATGAAGGGGGTTGCCGAACTGCTTATATTTTGGTTTTAAAAAAAAAACACAACAACAAAAAAAAAAAACCCCACCCACAGAAAAACAGTTACTGAAAACAAATCGCTACAAAAAACCTTTGGGGATAACTTTATCTCTTTTCTGAAAGCTTACACAATATAAGGGAGGCTGCGCACAACTCAGGAGACTGTTTCCGGAGTAAACAGAGAAAATAAATTAGGTGAAATATTTTTAAACGGGGAGTAGTTCTGCCTAAATCCTCAAAAAACTGGCAGCAAAACCACAAAATTACTTCCCATCCCTGGTGCTGCTTACTTTTAGGGGCTAGCGCCGGGTCGTAATACCTTTCTCTGACGAATTTATGAAATTTTTATATCTAACACCAATTAACTTAACATAAATTTTTTAAAATGTTTTTATAAAATTTTAAAAGGTTTGACATCATGCAAAAATAAAATTTTTACATTTAAAAATTTTTCCTGGTAAAATTCACCCATTCCCACGGAGTAATCAATTTTCCTGAAACGTTAATAAACCCAAAATTTTTCCGCTCCTTGATTTACCAAACAACCCAAACCCCCAGTTCCAAAAAGGTCTATTTTTTTTTTAAAAAAATTTTTTCCCTTTTCAAAAAACACTTGTTTTAAAAACCCCCCCAAAAAATTTTAATACAATATTTTTAAACAAAATTTTAAGTTTACTATATAAAAAGCATTGGGGTCGTCATCAAAGCCTAAAAACTGCTTAAAGAAAAAGAGGTGCAGTTCAAGAGTTCAGTGATCAAGCCCCAATTTTAAACCCTTAAAACAGGGGGTTGATTTTGCATCAAAAAAACTTAATGAAAAGCAAAAGGAATTCATTTTCGTTTTTTTCAAACAAATAACAAGCTTCGTACCTCGACTCCCAGATCTTTACAGCAGTTGTGAAACTAAGCTTGTAGAAAACAATTCCAAAATTTTATATACATTTATAAGGGCAGAATTTCCTTGTAAACCATTTTTCTGAGCAGCTAAATACCCCCTTTTGAATACAACGAATTACCTTTCGTTTAACCTTAATCAGTGATGTTGCAGCAGTTTAAGCTTTTTAAACGCTTTTGTAAGCCACAACTGTTTCAGATAGCGGAAAACTTCGCAGCAGAAGAATAAAAAACTCTGAGAAATTTGGGGGGAAATTGCACCGTTTTTACCATTTTGTGAGTTCTTCAAATTTTGTAAAGAAACAAAAAGGGGCTACACATCCCCCGTTTCCCGGGGTCGTATATAGTCGTCCTTTGGTCCAATTTTATTCTGCTCTGAATTCTGAACTGGCCCCTAAACTCGTAATTTTTACCCCTTCACACCATTTTTAGGAGAAAGGCCACAAAAAGTTCCTTTTAAACAGAATCAAAAGCTTTTTCAAAGTCAATAAAGCTCATAGAGCTTACTTTTATGAGCAAACTTTTTCGTACAACGCAAGCAGAGTAAACATATGACTATAGTGGAGTAACCTCTCAAAAACCCCTTTGGTGTCTCCTGTAATAATCTTCAAACCTTTCCCGTAACATTGTTAATAATGTACTATTATTTACATTATGTCTGTAAGAGAAATTTCCCGTAGTTATTTGGGTATCAACATCACCCTTTTATGCAATGTTTATATTTTATTCAGCCCAGTTATCTGGAAAAAAACCATCATCAAAAAAATTTGTTGAATAGTTTTTTAAAAGGGAAAAACACATATTTTCACCCCATATTTGCAAATTTACCAAGATTTATCAGGGGGCCGGTGCTTTTCAGTCTTTAAAATTTTTTAAGTGCCCTAAATTTATCTTTAGATATGGGGCGACGAAACTTCCCAGTTTTCCCTCACTGTCAACATCAGTAACATGGAGTTGGCTAAAGAGTTTTCTCCCAAAAAGGTTTTTTTTAAAAGTTTAAAAAATCTGTAACTGATATATATTTTTTGGGTGCTTTTTCTAATGACGCCTTCTTAAAATTTTCCAGAACTGGGTTTTAGAAAGATAGATGACATAATCTGCAAGTAAAAGGGTTTTTTTATACTGTTTCTTTTTTTTGTTCAAGCATGATTTAATTCCCTTCTTGTGAACATACACTTTTTGTCCTCATTTTTAATGTTTTTCGGAAGTCTTTAGAAGTTTTCTGACCTTAATTTTATACTTTTACATTCATTATCAAACCAAGTATATTTGAGGCCTTTATTTTATGTACCCGTTTCTTCATACAATCAGACGGGTTTTATGAAAAACCCTAAACAAATTAAAGCTCCATTAAATCTCTCAATCATCTGAAAGGCATTTTAAAAAAAATTTTACACATGTTCATCCTGGAGATTTTCTTTTTAAACTGAGAGTTTGTTTTATCCCATACAAAAATTTTCCATAAAAGATGGGTTCTCGTTCCACTCTGTATTATTATGGATTAAAATTTTAATTCACAGGGAAAGGTGATCGGAATCAGAACGTCAGCAAC
>CM054138.1:81013126-81020626 GCA_028751875.1 Rapana venosa | reverse complement strand
ATTCTACTTTACAGCTTAGTCTTTAGTGATCGACTATGACTCGCTGACTAGGAGGCTTGACTTGCACAGTCCTTATGTGTTGCAGCCCTGGGGGCTGGTTGGCCTTTGGAGAACATCTCCAACGCTGACTCTGTCTGTATACCCTCTTGGCCGAGAGAGTTGGGGTGTACTGTGGGCAAGGCACCTCCACTGTAATCAAATTTCTGCCCAATTTCCGAAACAGCAGCTGCCTCCTCTGCTGTTTTGGAGGTCATTGTCAAACATGACGGACAAAACAAAGTGGTGGTGGTGGTGGTGGTGGTGGTGGTCGTCGTCGTAGTAGTAGTAGTAGTAGTAGTAGTAAGAAGAAGAAGAAGAAGAAGAAGACGAAGTGGAAGAGGAGGAGGAAACGAAAAAGACGAAGAAGAAGCAGAGGAACGCTTAAAGCAGACCTTATTAAAGTGTTGCTGATTTACCTCCTGTTTGTAATTATTGTGGATGACATAAAAGGGACCGTAACAGATTTGAAACTTTGAAGCCTGTCAAGGCTTTAATTGTTGTTGTTTTTAAAAAAAATCTTTTTATTTATTAGGGGCATTACTTCCTAAAAATTGCAACCGTAGGCTATGATTATAACCATGTTACACTGTTGATAGATATTTTCCGTTCAAATTATTTGAAACTAGGAGAAAATGAGTAGGCTATATTATACACATGGCAGGGCTATCTTCTTGAGTGTGTTTATTTCACTGTGTGTGTGTGTGTTTGTGTGTGTGTGTGTGTTTGCATGCGTGCGCACCTGCTCTGCGCACAAGTTGAAAAAGACGTTTATTCGTATTATTTGAATCTTATATTGCCCGCAGCCTATTTCAAATCGAACACAAGGCCCTGCCCTCTGTATATTCAAAACTGTCAATGTCAAGTCTATATCTTACCGCCCTCCCCTCTCCTCTCCTCTCCTCTCACCTCCTCCCTCACACTCTCCCACTCCCCGCCCTCCCAACAGACACACACACACACACACACGCACACAGATGGGTGTCGCATAAATCTCAATAATTTGAACCATCGTCTAGCGCTTAGTACCTGCAACCAACGAGCATTGTCGTATATTCAATGATTATTGTCGTCATTGTTATTACTGGTACTTGATTGTCACAATTGTAATTACTTGAGGGCTGGGAAGAGAAGAATACATGCAGTGAGAGAATAAATACTTATTACCATCTTTATTTCTTGATTGTCATTGTTTTCATTAATAGCCTACTAAAGGGCTGGAAAGAGAAGAATACGAATAGTAAGAGACTACTATTCATGATTCTTTCTATCTTTATTGCCATTCTTGATTGTCAGTATTGTTATTGCTTGGGGACTGGGAAGAGAAGCGTACGAGTTATACTAATAATAAAATACTAAAACGCTCGTAGGTGAGACTTTGAGGCCGATGGATGGGTGGTATGCTACATGTTTGATTAGGATTACTGTTATGTTTGGCTTACACCCCAACTTGGCAACATGATAGCAGACATGAAACTCTAAACGTATGGCTGTAATGATCATTGAGGATTTTGTTTATCTGTTTGTCTGTGTGGTTTTTCTCTCTCGTCTCTCTCTCTCTCTCTCGTCTCTCTCCTCTCCTCTCTCTTCTGCCTGTAAGTCTCTAGCTCTGACTCTTGTCTGTTCCTACCCATGTGTGTGTGTGTGTGTGTGTGTGTGCGCGCGCGCGCGAGTGCTTATATGTGCTACGCGTATCCTAATCAAAGGATTCAATTTTGCTAGGTATCTCCAAGTGTTTGCTTGCTACGTTTGTTTGTGTGTTTGGTGGCTTTTTTTAACAATTAAAAAAAAAAATTCTTTCAGCATTTGATTTCGATCTATCATCTTGAAACCCGCACCACCAAATGAGAGACTATATCGTTTTGAAACAAGCGACTGGCCAATAAACTTTGCGTAAGTGAGCTGATGACATTTGAGGTGTGGGCTGAGCAATACCTATCTCTTCACTGGTGTTTGCTCAACGCTCACCAACAATACCACCACCAGAACTGTCATGGGATCTTTTCCGCACCCATTTAATTTTCATAATCTATAATTATCATCATCAGTGTGACAGACCCTTTTAAACTGAGTGGATAAGAGCGTTCAATTCGGAGCGTTGAATGTCCCTCCATATGGAGCCATGAAGTCGCGGGTTCCAATCTCGGGAGTGCCATCTGGTGAAAATAATAAGGAGTGGCATTTTTATGGTCTCCTGTGTCAACTTACGGCGCAGACCTGCAAGTGCCTCAATTCTCGTCGTGTTTCTACGCACGCAAAACAATAAAATATGCATGTTTAAGATCTCGTAATTCATGTCAGTTTTCGGTGGGTTGCAGCAACACGAGCACACCCAGTAGGCGCCCTGCAGACTACATGAAGAGGGATGGGCTCCGCTAGGCCTTGTGTCAACTTGCCCAAGAGACACCACACGGCCTGAAGAAAAATTCAGTCTAGTGACCGAACGACTTTTTCGAGCCACAAGGGAGAGGACAGAATCGATCAGTGTAGGGGGAACATCGATGTTTGAAAAACACAAAAACTGTTCCTCAGCTAGAGTTCCGAGGTTCATCAATGGCGAGATTTTTTGCGGATGCAACCGTTTTTGTCCACCATTAACGTAGCCGCATTCCGACTTCGGGGATGACGTCTCAACACGACAGAAGTGTGCGTGCGTTTATATATTATTCTTGTCATCTGTTCTTACCCACGGGAATGGCCTACTCTTCCGAAAGGCAGGATAGGTTTTAGTGTGTGCGTAAGATGTTCTGCGTGCGTTCCCTCACGGGGCCTCTGTTTATAGTTCCATCCGACTTTTGGGGGAGTGCAGTCAGTTCTTCTGTTACATGGTAAACATCGCCATGAACGGTGTCTCGGTACTGGTTCGAAACCCGGCCATGAAATCGCGAGCGTAACGCTCTATTCACTTGGCTAGTCCGCCCCCTGAGTATTGATTTTAATGTCATTGACTTTTACTATTATCGAAACTTGAGAGTGAACATAAATATTTAAGAGGCTTCCACCCCCCCACCCCCCCCAATGGATATTGATTTAATTTCATTGACTTTTGTTATCATCGAAACTTGATAGTGAATATAACTATTTCAGAGGCAATGTACAACTGGACCTTAGAACACCGAATATAGTAGCCGTGTCATAATCAGAGGCCGATTTGCCAATGTCAGTGATAACTCATAGTATCTGTTGTAACCACTACCTCATGACTCTTCTCTTCGTCACAAGATAGTCAGCCCACCAAAGGATGTCTCACCGAAACCCTTGAATGAAATATCTTGGTGCTAACATTACGCAAACTCTTGGCTTTTGTTTGACGTAAGTCGGCAGCTTTCCAAAAAATTAATCCCTGCCGGAAATATCTACCCATGAAAACGACTGATACGTAGTTTTAACATACCCGCCCACACACTTGACTGACTTAATATTCGATGTTCTCGCCAAACCGCACCCGTAAAAAAAACGGAGGACGGAGGGGGACAGAAGTGCATTCACTGCCACACTGAAAGGTGGGATTGCAGCTTTTTTGTCAGTCGATTCATATTTGCTCGACCTTGACAGAAAACGCAGCACGCGACATGCCGCGGATGCCGCTTTCTGATTGGCTGAATGGAGTGGTAATCCCTGACGTCATCATATTTTCGTCCCACAAAAACCACGCCGCGAGCTGGCGTAGGTTTACTGCGTGCAAAGCGAAACTGCGGTTAGACGTCTGCGAGCCGTTTCGACTTGTTCCCGTTAAAAATTGGATAAAAACAACTCAAACTACGAACCAGTCTCTAAATACTAGTAACTAACACTTGCTTGAGTAGTTACGGCAAAAAATCGCTCACGAACTGTGAAGGAACATTTTTTTGATCATTTCAATTCCGAGCAGACGACAGTTGAAGCAAAAACGATGAAGATGACTTCGTGCCCCGAAGACAAAACTCCGGTGTACAAAACGCAGAGTTTGGAGAAAAGTAACATCAAATGTGTGCTGGTGGGAGATTCCCTGGTGGGGAAGACTTGCCTGGCAAGACGGCTCGCCAACCATGGCTTTCCTACAGAATATGCCCCGACAACATTCGACAATTATGCCGGTAAGTTGCGCTCTTTGATGTGTCTATGAGTGTGAGTGGTGAGTGAGTGAGGTGGTGTGTGTGTGTGTGTGTGATTGATTGTTTGTGATTTTGTTGTTGTTGTTTCGTCAGTGTGTGGAGAGGAGAGAGAGAGAGAGAGAGAGAGAGAGAGAGAGAGAGAATTATCTTTATTAATTTTTTCAAGGATTATAGAAAAGCATTCACATGAGAGAGAGAGAGAGAGAGAGAGAGAGAGAGAGAGAGAGAGAGAGAGAGAGAGAGAAATTACACTTTTTTACATCCGTTCTCTGAACTTCAGCATTTTATTCACTCCAAGAAAGGCCCGTCTATCACTACTGACACTAATCTCGGATCCCAGACACAACTGATACAGGGAACGATTGAGAGCTTCCCTAAATCGCTATGAGCTAACTTGACTCGAACATTTCCTCTTCCACTGCACGAGTTTTAAATCTGACATCGAATAAACAAAACCGTTTGAAAATTATTTCTGCTCTTCTTTGCGGAAACTAAAAAAAACTTCAGTTAGAGATTGTTTAGAGGGGGGCAGTAAGTAATTTGTGTATTGTTTTAGTCATTTCGAGTTTAGAACATTTCATCAGTTCACTATCCGCCTGCTGAAAATAGATTAGTCAGCAGCTTGACTTTAATACCTAGACCAAAGACCATACTTTGACCATAATTGAAAATGCATTTTATTTATTTATTTCATTCTTTATTCGAGTAAATGGAATAAGCTTTTATGTGCTTATTTACATCCAGTCCCGTAGTATTGTTACTTTTTAAGGAGAGAGAGAATGAGAGGGAAAGATAGAGAGATAGAGAGAGAGAGAGAGAAGAACTCGAATAGTTTATTGAGGTTTGTTGGATATAATCCAGGCTTCTTTACACTAGGCCCTCATACAAAAGAAAGGAAAACGAACATAAGAGGTAAAAGGGAAGGAGAGAGAGGAGAGAAGAAGAGAGAGATGAGAGAGATGAGAAAGAAGGAAGAAAGAAGAATGGGTAAAAGGGAAGGAGAGAGAAGGAGAGAGAGAGAGAGAGGAGAGAGAGAGAGAGAGAGAGAGAGAGAGAGAGAGAGAGAGAGAGAGAGAGAGAGAGAACTCAAATATTTTATTGAGGGTAAATGGATGTCAAGCTCTCTACACCAGGCTCTTATGGGTGAAAATCAATGAAATAATAAACAAGATAATGTCAAATAGTGATGAAATGAAACACAGTGAGTGCGTGTATGTGTGTGAGAGAGAAACAGAGACAGAGAGAGTATGTGTGTGAGTGTGTACGTTTGTGTGAGTGTGCCTGCTTGTGTGTGAGAGAGAGAGAGTGTGTGTGTATGTGTGTGTCTGTGTGTGAGTAACACAGACACACACACATACACACACACACACACACACACACCACACACACACACACACACACACACACACAGAGTCTGAAACATGCACACGACACTCTCTCTATACTGATGAGGGGAAGAGAGAGAGAGGAATGGAGAAGATCCCCCACCCCACGGGCCGTTCTTTCTTTCTTTCTTTCTTTCACTGACAAGATTAGCATCACTTTGTGATGTTGCTATGCGGGGCCGGGCCCTAACCCTCCATCCCTCCCTCCCTCCCTCCCTCTACTGCCTTCATAGTCGCTGAGCCCACACACTGACTGTGAAAGAGAACGGGATAGTAGGGAAGGGAAGGGGGACAGGGGGGGGGGGGGGGGGACGCAGAAGGGACTCCCCTCCCCCCTTCTGCACATCCCCTCCCACCCCCACCCCTTCTTCGCTCTGCAGCACCGTGAAGGGACGGGCCTCACTGGCGCGTGCAGTATCAGAAAGTAACACTTTCCCACCATTATTTGTCAGTTTTGTCAGATGATGACGTGCTTGCTATACGATGCCCCTTTGCTGAGTCAGGGTGTGTGTAATGGAGTCGGGTTTCGTTTAGCGTAGTGTTGTAGTAGTGGGGTGTCTAGTGAGTAAGTAAGTAGTGTGTGTTGTCAGTGTTTGTCTTTCTGCAGATATTGTCTCATTTTTCTGTATGTGTTGTGTATGTGTTTGTGTGGGGTGTGTGGTGTGTGTGTGTGTGTGTGTGTGTGCTGTTGTCTGTGCTGTGCTCTGTCTTCTCTCTGTCTCTCTGTCCTCTCTCACTGTATTAGTGTATAGTTCCTAATCAGTGCAAGGGCCGGATGAATTAATGTAAAAGTATGTGGATGTTTATCTGTAACCTTTGGGAATAACTATCATTCAATCAATCATTCGTTCGTTCGTTCGTTCGTTCGTTATTTCATTTTTCTTTTGTGGCTCTTCTGCAATTTGAAACAAAATTCTCGACAACTGGGACATGGAAATGCACAGCACTGAACACCTCTGGCAAAGAAACCGAAGAAAGTGCAGAGGTAAACCGTCAAGAGATAATAGAGAGAGAGAGAGAGAGAAGAGAGAGAGAGAGAGAGAGGAGAGAGAGAGAGAGAGAGGGAGAGAGAGTGAGGGAGAAGAGAGAAGAGAGGAGCCAAGAAGGGGAAACGGGGTAGAGAGGGAGAGAAGGAGAGGACAAAAGACGATCTAGCCTAAGGGGAAGGGTAGGGGAGAGTGGAGGAAAATAGTGAAAGGAGGTAAGCGTCGGCGCGCATAAAAAACACACACACAACACACACATCACACACACACACACACACACACAGTGAGTGCAACGTAATCATTAATCACCACCAGACAATGATTCTTCATCCTTTGATCATGTCTACCACCCCCACCCCACCCCACCCCCACCCCACCCATCGTCCCCCTTCACCACCATAATGACATTCGGCCGATTCACCCCAAATTCTCTTTTTATTTCTATTGTCTTGTATAAAAACCCATAAAACTATTACTCACCCTAGTCCCACGAAAACTTCAGACACCGTGGGCGCGCGCGCGCGCACACACACACCACACCACACACCGCGCGCGCGCAGCACGCACGCACGCACGCAACGCACGCACGCAAACACACCACACACACACACACACACACACACATGGGGGAGGAGAGAGAGAGAGAGAGAGAGAGAGAGAGAGAGAGAGATTAAAAAAAATTCTTTATAATCGAGGATAATGGAATAAGCACTCATGTGCTTTTTTAATCAGTCCCCGTGTGTATGCGGTTTTGTAAATTCTGTCATCTGTTCCCACCGGCACACAATGGCCTACTCTCACGAAAAGCGGAACAGGGAGAGAGAGAGAGAGAGAGAGAGAGAGAGAGAGAGAGAGAGAGAGAGAGAGAGAGAGAGAGAGAGAGAAAGAAACCGTCCACCCCGCTAAGTGAAAAGGAAGAAAATTTAAAAATAAAAAAAAAAGCCGGAGAATAGAAAAGAATAATGTTTAGCATCACTTTTTGTCGGATGATGTCATGAC
>CM054138.1:81005626-81008126 GCA_028751875.1 Rapana venosa | reverse complement strand
AACACAATGAACAACTCAATCACATCACCACAAAACACAACAACACACACTGGAGTGCTATGATTTAAGTGTTCCTCAAAATTCTTTCAGTTCTGGTTAAATCCATTACCCATCTTGTTCACAGAAATACGACTGACGGTCGTTGTCGACCTCTATCACTAAGCCTACTATTTAGTCCGGTATAAATGAAATACTTCCTCCTCACCACTCACTCGCTCATACCGGAAGATATATAGAAATAAGCAAACAGAAGAACGTCCACCATGCTTGATGGTAGATGATAACAACATTTTTTTTTCTTTCCGCAATTTCTTAAAAACATGTGTCAGAGTATCCTACTATGAAAATGTTGCAGACTATCTATTATAAGATTCGTGGGTTTTTTCTTTTCTGAATGGAGGTCCTGAGTTGTCCCGATTGGGTGAACGGGAAGCTTAGTCACCCGTAAGCGTGTCACGATATTAGTCGTTCGTGACTTGTACCCGCATAGGAAATGTCAACGAGCCCCGTGTGATGTCAGTTGTCAGATATGTATACATACATACGTAGATAATGAAAAAGTGTGATTAATTTTTCTCGGGGAGACCTGGGGCAGGAAAGAGGGGTGTGTGTGTTGTGTTGTGTGTGTGTGTGTGAGGGGGGGGGGGGGGTCTGGTCTAGATTTGCGTTGACGTATTTTCTACAGGTCCTGGACTTATCTTTTGAATGGAGCGTATCTGAAAAATAAAAACTTGTTTCTTTTCTATTCCCTTCCCTGTCACATCCCTTATCACTATGACTGTACATGCTGAACTCTGAAAGGTCAATACTCGTCAAAATAACTAAGTCTTTATTATCATTCTTACAATTAAGAAGTACATTAAATCGATCAACTCGAAAATAGTTTATGTACCCCCCTCCCCCACCTCTCCACCCCCAACTCGCACAAATGTTTGTAGTGTCACCCATGAAAGAATTAATATTTAATATTTATTTTTTTTTTTTATAGTAATCTGATAATCCATGATTAAACCGAAGGAGCCCCCCCTCCCCCCTCCACGAAAACAAAATTTTTAGTGTGTCAACTGTTGACCCGTTTTCAACAATTCTGAAAACTTTGTTCCCTGGGTTCAACGTAACGAGGGGGGGGGGGGGGGGGGTGTGTAGTGTGAGGTGTTATGCAAACCCACTGCCCCCTACACACGACACTGGCTGGTACCAAACAAAGCTCCAGACAGGGTCAGTTATGTGTGTGTGTGTGTGTGTGTGGCTGGTCGTAACACTGACCACCACCACCACCACAACAGAGACAACATGTCTGGGCCCTAGGACCAAGCTGACGGAGCGGTCACACCTCATTAGGCTGGCTACCCTCTTTCTCTTGGCTCTGTGGACAGGCTAGCTTGGCCCCTCCCACGCTACAGCCAGTCTGATTGTTGTTGTATTGTGGAGGTCCAGAAAGAGACCTCTAGTTTAATACCTGCCCCCAGGGTGGGGTGGTGGGTTCGAGATTGGCTGATTTGGGGCAAACCGCTCCTTGTATACAACCCTCCCTCCCTCCTCACTTGCCCCCCCCCCCCTCCCCCCCCCCCCCCTTTTTCCTTTGTTTCCTGTCTATGCCTTGTCCCAGATCCTCTCTCTCTCTCTTACACATACACCACTCACATACATACACACATTTTCTCTCTCTGTCTCTGTCTCTCTCTCTCTCTCTCTCTCTCTCTCAAATTCCTTGTTCAGAATTTGCAAAGCATTGTCTGCTGCGAGAGTTACACCCTCCCTGATCAGCTTCAAACCAACTCCAGCTTGCAAAGCCCTTCCTCCACACCACAGCCGTTCTTGCTGGTAGGCCTAGGCTTAGCCTTAGAGCTAGACAGTGAATGAATGAATGAATGAATGACACAGTAGCCTAGCAGTAGCCCCAGCTTGCGTCAGTACAGGGCCTTGACGGGTCAGGCATGACTTCGATAGGTCTAGCCGACATCTCTATATCAGATTAATTACTTTCTGCTGGCCTTTAGGGGCCTCAGGCCAGGCTTCTGATTAGCCTATCAACAGTATGTCCAAGGCCGATGGCTGCTTGTAGCAGTGACGGTGACGGCGACGCGGCCCGTGGGTTATGGGGTGTCAGAAAGCTGTCAACGGGTGCTGGAGGGTCTGTTTTGAACGTTGGTTGAACCCCTTCCCTCCTTCCTTCCTGACTTGTGAGTTAGTCGGTCAGTCATTGGGAAAGGATCGAAGTCGGTCTATTGGGAGGATTTACCTACTTTGTCGTTGTCGTCGTTGGCGTTGTTGTTGTGGCCAACGCCTCCCGGCCTAGAGAGAGAGAGAGAGAGAGAGGGGGGGGGGGGGGGGGGGGGGGGGGGGGGGGGGGGGGGGGGGGGGGGTGGGGGGGGGGGTGTTTTACAGTCCGTTCGTTTTTGTCCTTTCTTTCTTTCTTTTTTTAATTTTATTTCCCTCCGTTCACTTTCTGCCTTTCGCCCGAGTTAATTCCTAATTTCATGCACTTCGTTTCAGCATT
>CM054138.1:80978126-81003126 GCA_028751875.1 Rapana venosa | reverse complement strand
GCTGATGCCTTCTGGCTGTACATATCGACTGATCACACTGTGATATGTAGAATGGGCCCTGAGGGGTTTAATCTCTCAAATAAAAAGACATATTATACCCCTGTTAATGTTCACCATGAATGTCGTTTTGTCTCTCTGTCTATCTTTTTTGTCTGTCTGCTTGCCTGCCCTGTTAGCTCTGTTGTATGTTTGTTTCTGTCTTCGTGCCTGTCTGTCTGTCTGTCTGTCTGTCTGTCTCTCGCTCTCTGTCTCTTAAAAAAGGTCAACATTTAATGATAAAACAAAATGTGTGTGTTACACACGCGCGCACGCTCGCGAGAATGTGTGTACATGTGTATGCATGTGCGTACACAGACGCACAAAACACAAACATATATACAAACATGAGTACATGCACGCGCGAGTGTTAGCTTAACTACAAGGACTCGCATGATAGGCCTACCCATAGCATCAAATGTTGGATCACGCCACTCCTCAATTCAGTGATGGAACAGTCACCTCATCGGCGCGGCGTCATTTCATCCAGGGGATTCCCCCCCATCCAGTCAGTCAGACCTGCAGACTTCGGTTCAGCTGTTGTGGTGCAGTGTAGAGTAATGTAGAGCAGTGTAGAGCAGTGTAGAGTAGTGTAGTGCAGTGTAGAGCAGTGTAGAGTAGTGTGTAGTGTAGAGTAGTGTAGTGTAGTGTAGTGTAGAGCAGTGTAGAGCAGTGTAGTGTAGTGTAGAGCAGTGTAGAGTAATGTAGGGTAGTGTAGAGTAGTGTAGAGCAGTGTAGAGTAATGAAGAGTAGTGTAGTGTAGTGTAGAGCAGTGTAGAGTAATGTAGGGTAGTATAGGGTAGTGTAGAGTAGTGTAGAGCAGTGTAGAGTAATGTAGGGTAGTGTAGAGCAGTGTAGAGTAATGTAGAGCACTGTAGAGTAGTGTAGTGTAGTGTAGAGCAGTGCAGTGTAGAGTAGAGAAGTGTAGTGTAGTGTAGAGCAGTGCAGTGTAGTGTAGAGCAGTGTAGTGCAGTGTAGAGGAGTGGAGTGGAGTGTGGTGCCGTTAGCTCAGTCGGTCAGTAATCAATAAGCATTGTTCCCTTCTTCACTATTGTGTTGGTGGATGTTGGGTTTTTTCCCCCAATGCTTCCGCGTGTTAGTTTTAGTTTCGGGGCTAAACTGGATGGAAAGTTCGTGAGAAACGGTGTAGATGTTTTGATGTGTGTTGGTTTGTTTGTTGGTTGGTTGGGTTTAAAGTAATGTTTATTCAGAAAGAAAGAAAGAAAGAAGCATTGGTTGCATGTGCAATGATTGATGTTAAGAGCAGCAAACAAGGAGATAGCTTATAACGCGCCCTGTTTTTTTCTTATTCTTTTGTTCCTGACAACACCATTTCCCCCCTCCCCGAAACACACACAGACAGATATTTACCATAAGGTTTTTTGTTTAAATTTTTTTAATCTGCCTCTGTAACTCTTCGCCTGTCTGTCTCTCAGTCTGTAACTCTGTCTCAGTCAGTCTCTCTCTGTCTCTGTCTGTCTGTCTGTCTCTGTCTCTCTCTCTCTCTGTCTCTCTCTCTCTATATCTATATCTATATCTGCAGTACATCACGAGGGAGAAGAGGATTATGTTAAAGGTACCGTTCACTAGCAGTACCTACATTTACACGCACACAAACACGTGCACAGACTAAACCATCGCGTGATGAGAGCCAGAGAGAGAGAGAGAGAGAGAGAGAGAGACAGACAGACAGACAGACAGACAGAGACAGACAGACAGACAGATAGAGTATTACGTCAACCAGCCATGCACCCCATTTCGACAGATTTTTTTTTTCTTTCGCTGATCCGACAATTGCAGATTAAACCAAATCATGTGAAACACTAATGCCAGCATAATAATTATTATAACTGTTGGCGGGGCCGTGCCCACAGTTACCTAGCCTTGTGTGTCCAACTCGTTCATGCGTCCATCCTTCATGTGTAGCAAGCAGTTCAGTCAGTTTGTGGTTATGGGTGCGGCAGCTCTGTTCAGTAAGTAGTACCTTTCTGTCTGTCTGGGTGTGGATCTGTCTCAGAGTCTCTGTGTGTGTGTGTGTGTGTGTGTGTGATTGTAACCCGTTCATGCGGTGGAATATCAGTCAGTTATGGGTGCAGTGTTGGTCTTTCTGTCTGTCTCAGTGTCTTTCTTTCTGTCCAGGTACCCGTTCTTGTTCTGTCTCTGTGTAAGCCGTTCATGAGTGGCGTATTTTGTGTGTGATTTTTTTTGTCAGTTGGAGAGATTGTGGATGCAGTCGTAAGTGTCTGTTTGTCAGTGTGTGTGTGTGTGTGTGTGGGTGTTATAATGTGTATGTGTGTGTGATTGTGTTTCTTTTAAGTATGTACACAAGGACAAGATTTATTAACGAATAAACCTTATTTAAACCAAGGGCAAGGTTGTCAGACTCATTTTTAACGGAAACGCTTCACGCATTGAAGATCATGGATTGATTAACTAACTCTCTCTCTCTCTCTCGCTCTCTTTGTGGTTCTCACGCATAATATGCAACGGGCCTGCACCGGATGCCTCTTCAGATTTTCACACACAGACACACACACACACAACTACACGAGGCTAGGCCTACGTTACACCACATACACCGCACTTCCTCTGCCACTTTCCAGTGGCACCCAACTGTGGCGCCTGTCGTCGCTAAGTGTGGCTGATTATTCATACATACATGTATACACATCTGCCGCCAGTGACCGAATTATTAGGCTAGTAGCGGCCGACATTTTCTTCTCTCTCTGTCTGACTCTCTGTCTGTCTCTCTGTCTGTGTGTGTCTCTCTTCTGTCTGTCTCTCTGCCTGTCTCTCTGCCTGTCTCTCTTCTGTCTGTCTCTCTCTGTCTGTCTGCCTGTCTCTGTCTCTGTCTGTCGCTCTCTCTCTCTCTCTCTCTCTCTCTCTCTCTCTCTCTCTCTCTCTCTCTCTCTCTGTGTGCCTGTATGTTCTGATTTCTCACAGCTAGCAGGCGTGGGAAACTGGCATGCGGCATGGTAGACTACTTTATGAATGGACTGCCATCCTACTTACTAGGCTACTTAGTGTGTGGGTGTGGGTTCTTCAGAGAGAGCTCGCTTTAGGCCTTCTGATTAGCTTTTCCAGTTCTTGCTGTCTGTCTCCTTTTGGTGTGTGTGTGTGTGTGTGTGACTTTGCCTGCCTGCCCAAGTCTCTCTCTCTCTCTCTCTCTCTCTCTCCATAATGTCTGTCTCTGTCTCTATCATCTTAACGCTTGCGTTATCATTATATGCACTAGACTCTCTCTCTCTCTCTCTCTCTCTCTCTCTCTCTCTCTCTCGCCCCATAATCCTAAGGCTTGCGTTGTCATAATTATAATTATGCACTAGACTCTCTCTCTCTCTCTCTCTCTCTCTCTCTCTCTCTCTCTCTCCTCTCTCTCTCTCCCTCCCCCCCCCCCCCCCCCCCCCCTAATCGTAACGCTTGCGATGTCATATAGAATTCACTAGACTCTCTCTCTCTCTCTCATAATCTTAACGCTTGCGATGTCATAATCATATGCACTAGACTGACTCTCTCTCTCTCTCTCTCTCTCCTCTCTCTCTCTCTCTCTACCCCCTCAGTATGCAAGCAGTTCACAAAACAAAACCCTCCGTACCCCCCCCCACCCGCCCTTTTACCCAAACCCACCCCCCCAACGGGGACACGGGAACGTGAGGGAAAATTTACGGCCCAGATTTATTTAGGTTTAGTCTCTCCTCGCCTCCCCCAACCCTTTCCCTATCCCCTTGTGAGGAATTTTGGGGTTTTGGCCTATTGGGCCCCAAAATAGGGTGGGCTGGTCTACAAACCAAATTTTCCCTTCTTTTTTTTGTTTGTTTTTTTGGGTGTTTTTTTTTTGGGGCCTCTGCGTGTGTGTGGGAAAGCTTTCCGCCCCAGAGCAGAAGTGATGCATACCGGGGAAGGGGGAAAAAGGAAAGGGTTTTGTATGATACACAACTACATGTAATTTTTAGTAGGCTAGCTGGGCATTATTTGGGGCAAGGGTTTTTGTGTTTTTTTGGGGGGTTCAAAAGGGCATATAGGTTTAGGCAAAAATCTGGGAGGGGTTAAACTTTTTCCTTATTGTGGGGGGGGGGGGGAAAGTTTTTGGGAAACGGGGAAAGGGGGAGGGTGGGGGTTGGGGGTGTTTTTGTGTCTGTGTGGGGGGGGGGGGGGGCGGGGGGGGGGGGGGGGCGGGGGGGGAAGGGGGGGGGGATGGGGGGGGTTTTTTCCTTTTTTGGTTTTGTGAAAGGATTTTAAATAGGGGGAAGTGTTTTGGTTTTTGTGTGGGGGGAGAGAGACAGAGGGGTTTTAGGTTTTGGTACGTGTGTGTGTGTGTTTTGTGTGGGGGGCACGGGTGAATTGAAACCCTTAATCTTTTCCACACACGCAACTCATGCACACACAAAAATCCATTTTAAATCGGGGTTAAAATCAACCCCCCCCCCCCCCCCCCCCCCCCCCCCCCCCCCCCCCCCCCCCCACAACCCCCCACAAAACACACAAACAGCTCCGCACACCGCTTCTCTTTTCATCCTGGGTGGGGGTTTTGTTTTTTGTGTTTTGTTTTTATTTGCACTGACAGAAAAGGGAGGTAAATGGGGGGTCTCCTCATGTTTAAGTTGACAGAGTGACTGACCTGTTTGTTTTGCCACACAAAGCACACACAGGCACGTGCTCACGCCTCTGAACACCTAAGTACTACAAGTTTGCCGCCACAAGGTGCGGGCTTTTTTTCCCCCAAAGTTTTTTTTAACAAGTGTGGGTGTTTTTTCCCTTTAGTAATGTAGTTAACTGATATTTCTCGCTATTTCTTACACACATGGATGTTTTAAATATTGTAAGGATTTTTTCCTGATTTTTTCTTCTTTTTTTCTTCAATTTTGTTGATTGAATTGGACTTTTAAAAATTATTCTTACCTCTCAATCTTCCACCTTTCTCTCCGTTAATATAACGTGCCCTGAGCTTAAAAGTCAGAGAGAGCGAGAGAGAGAGAGGAGAGAGAGAGAGAGAGAGAGAGAGAGAGAGGAGGAGAGAGAGAGAGAGAGAGAGAGAGAGAGAGAGAGACAAATTCTTTTATTTCGAGGATAATGAATAAGCACACATGTGCTTTTTTACATCCAGTCCCCGCCCGTTAGGGATACATCTTACTAATAATAATAATCCAATACTTATACAGTCTCACAATAAAAACAAGGGGAAATAACCCTTTTCAAAACAGCTCCCCCCAACAAAACACCCCCCCCCCCCCCCCCCCCAAACAACCCCCCCCCGAGAGAGAGAGAGAGAGAGAGAGAGAGAGAGAGAGAGAAAGGCCAGCCAGCCAGAAACAGACAGACAGACAGAAACACAGACAAGACACACACATGGTTCATGCAAGGTTACATGCCATAAGGGCAACAGCCACAGCAGCAGCAGTTCCAGCGGCTGCTGCGTAAGAGCAACTGACGACACAGGCAGCACACAATATCTCAAGTGATGCTGGCATGTGAATGTCTCTAGCAGACAGTACAGCACTGGATGGCATGCTCTTCTCCTGTTGCTGCTGCTGCTGCTGTTGCTGCTGTAGGGGAATAAAGAGTTAGACGAAAGAAGAAGAAGAAGAAAACAAACAAGAAAGAAGTGATGGGGAAAGGGGTGTGTGGATGAAGGACTGGGAGAGAGAGAGAGAGGAGGAGGGAGGGAGGAGGTGATGGATGAGGGGTGTTGAGAGAGAGAGAGAGAGAGGAGAGAGATGAGAGAGAGAGAGAGAGAGAGAGAGAGAGAGAGAGAGAGAGAGAGAGAGAGAGAAGGACAAGATTCTTTTATTTCGAGAGTAATGAATAAGCACCCATGTGTTTTTTTACATCCAGTCCGTGAGAGAGAGAGAGAGAGAGAGAGAGAGAGAGAGAGAAGGGGAGAGAGAGGAGAGAGAGAGAGAGAGAGAGAGAGAAAAGCAGGGAGAGAGAGAAGAGAGAAGAAAGAGGGTGGGTGAGAGAGAGAGAGAGGAGAGAGAGAGAGAGGGGAGAGAGAGAGAGAGAGAGAGAGAGAGAGAGAAGGATGGGCGGACATGAGAAGCAAAAGAAAGAAAGAGAGAATGAGTAGAAATAAAGGGAGTGAACCGTTTCCCACGCCTATGGAAATACCATCGGCACCATTCGTTTTGTTTAACCTTTTGTTTTGGCATCAAGTGCTAGATATTCTGGCTCCGACAGTGAACGTGGCATGGGGAGGTGTGTGTGTGTGTGTGTGTGTGTGTGTGTGTGTGTGTGTGTGTGTGTGTGTGTTATGGGAGGGGGGGGGGGGGGGGGAGCTAAATAGGGGATATGTGATGAGGGGGGGGTGGGGGGGGGGGGTAGAAGAGAATGCATTTCTTTGGGCGTGTTGTGTACTTTTGGCTATCTATCACCATTTTCTTTTGTTGTTGTTTATATTATCTGTCTTTGTCTCTGTTCTGATCTTTGTCTGTATTTTTCTGTCTGTCTGTCTCTCCTCCCATCCCATCCCTCCCTCCCTCTCTCCCTCCCCCAACCTCTCTCTCCCTCCCTCCCTTCCTGCCCCCCTCCCCCTGCTCTCTCTCTCTCTCTCTCTCTCTCTCCTCTCTCTCTCTCTCTCTCTCTCTCTCTCTCTTCTCTCTCTCTCTCTCTTTCTCTCAGTTAAAAACAAGATTGTTTTCGCTGGTGCAATACTGACTAACAGTTTTCGCTGATACACGTCAATGACTAACGGCTATTTTTGTGTCTGTGTTGTGTTTTCAGCCAACACGACGGTGGACGGCAAGTCGTTTGTTCTGGGGCTCTTCGACACTGCGGGCCAGGTGAGGAATGACCCACACTCACCTGTCTTCCTCGTCATGATAGTTATTATCATTCTGAAACATAGTGACACACACACATACATACACAAATACACCACACACAAACACAACACACTACACACGCACCCCCCCCCCCCCCCACCCCATCCCACCTACCCACACACACACACACAAAAGATTCGTTTATTCACTAGAGTAGCTGTTCGTTCATTCAGCCTCTTCTCTGTCTCTGCCTGTCTGTCTGTATGTCTCTGTCTCTCTTTCACCCCTCTCTCACTCTCACCAACTTTATCACTCTGTCTGTTCTCTCCTCCCCCCCCCCTCCCTTTTCTCTATCGCTGTCTGTCTGTCTCCCCCCCCCCCCCCCCTTTTTTTTTCTCTATCGCTGATGTCTGTCTGTCTGTCTCTCTCGTATGTTATTTGATGTGAATCATACTTTTGTTGTGAACTCTTGTGTTTCGGCTCATTCTCTTCTGATTCGATGACAGCAGTATCCTTGAAGCTTTTAGTCTAAAACAAACAAACAAACAAACAAACAAACAAACAAACAGACAGAGAAACAAATGAGTTAAGGTGTTGCAGTTTGATAAGGATTGGTCTTATGCTTTTCTATGAATTTTAGTTCATTGGTATCCTGCCGTATGTTTTTTCTCAGAAATGAATTGTTTTGCATTCCTGGGCTAGGAGCTCTGAGGTTTACCACAGGTGACATGTTGCATGGGCGATCGTTTTTTGCCCCCGCAATCCGATTTCGGGGAAAATATTATATTCCTGATGATATGTGTAGATACATGATACTAATAATCGGTATCTTGTCAAAATCTGTATCGGGTTTCAAAAAAATGCATGTGAGCAGTTCATTGATGAAGTGCTTGTATTGTAGTTTAACTACGCACTTCGTCATCAAAATATGTTGTATGTCAGGGCAGTGTTGCGTATTTCATCATCGAAACTCGTGATATATTTCTGGTCAGGTTTTGTTTATTTGCTTGTTTCTCGTTTATCCCACGTGTAGTCGCTGACATGTGTGATATGTTGGTGGTTGACAGGAGGAGCTGAACCGATTGCGGATCCTGGCCTACGTCAACTGCGATGTCTTCCTCCTCTGCTTCTCCGTCCTGTCCCACGATTCCCTCAGACGAGCGCAGGACTCCTGGATCCGCGAGATTCGATCCCACGCCCCGCACGTGCCGTACGTCTTGGTCGGCACCCACATCGACGTCAGGGATGACGCCTCTCACGTGACCGGAAGATCCAGCGGGACGGAGCATGCGCAGTTCGTCAGCACCAAAGACGGCATGGCAGGCCGCTGCCCGCATTGGGGCTGACAGTTACGTAGAGTGCTCTTCGCTAACGGAGGCGGGCATCACTCGTCTGAAAGAAGCCGCCATCGATGCTGTGCTGAACGGAACTGCCTCCACGGAAGGAGAGTGCAAATGCGCATGCGCCATCATGTGAGGTTGTTTCGGGCATGCCTACAGATAAGATTGAACTGGTCACAACTGACAAAAGCCACCGAGAGCATGTCTCGTACTTCCACAGTGCAGGCGTCATTTTGATGGGCAATGGTTTTTTCATGACAGCAAATTTCTCCGAGGAGGGAGAAATTTGTGACCTATGATATCACACTGTTACTGCTGCAGTGCAGTTTCTGTTTCGCCCATGCTGAAAAAATCTGACTGCCTCTAAGTCTGGACTCAACATCCACCCCCTAACGCTGACTTCTGAGCCAAGCTCGTCAATGATAGATACTCCGTCAATGATAGATACTCCTTGACTCTTGTGTCCTCAGACAGGAGGACGTCGGCTATTTTGGCTTCATTTTGCAATGGAGATTGACTCAGACCCAACGTGACTCAGACCCTACGTGACTCAGACCCAACGTGACTCGGACCCAACGTGACTCAGACCCAACTTGTGTCCACATGCAGATGACAAACAGTAGGCTACTGACCAGCGAGCGGTTCATGACCGGTCAAAGATTGTTGAGAATGAACTATGAAGCTGGTTACTGTCTACAATGCAATCTCAGTTGCTCAAGAATGACCAACGCTGGAGTTTTTGCCAGGAATGAACAAGAACTTTTTTTTTTTTTTTTTTTTTTTTGGGGGGGGGGGGGGGGGGGGGGGTGTGCAGGAAAGAGAGGGTTGGGGAGGAAGGGGGAGGATCTATTTAACAAAAAGTTTTCTTAATTCATCTTCCTTACTTCATTCTTATTTAGTCATTCTTTTTCTTCTTCAACTGTCAAGACATTTAGGACCATAAGATCAAGGATCATATCATTATGGGTATAGGGATTCCAGGACTGTAGAGGAATTCCTTTCAGCATGAACCGTCTGAACATCGCAACTCTTCATTTTCAAGAGTTGCATTATGCCATGTTTACACTTTCGTGCCGTTGTTGTTTGCTGATGTAAAATCCGTCATGATGATGATTATGAATTCCTTTACTGTGCTGTGATGTCGAGCGTTCCTAAGATAAGCATTGTCATCATCAGTGCCTTTTTGTCTCAAGTCAACGTTGCAATTCAGGTCGTAGTGTAGTGAGCTTTTTGGAAGAAAATAGTGTGCGTGTGTGAGAGAGAGAGAGAGAGCGAGAGAGCGCTCACACCCCCACGCCATAAGAGTGAGCAGAGAGAGAGAGAGAGAGGAGAGAGAGGAGCACTTAACCCTGAAAAGTTTTATTGTACTTGGGCCTTCAGTGTTCAGAGAGAGAGAGAGAGTTTGCCAAGGTTCCCAGTGAATCTGTTTCGAATTTTTCGCCTTGCATTTGTTACCATGCTACCCGAGACTGCCAGTTTTACCAGTTAATGATACTCGTAATAGTACCCATGTTTTGTTTTCACTAATGAATATGATTATGTAAAAAGTAAAAGGGAACACAGTCCTCTTTACTTTAGTTCTACACACTGCCTTGACCATCTGATTTTGTTGGTGTTTCAGTCTTTAGATACATTCTGCTGCAAAAAACAGGTTTATCACAAGTCAGTTTTATTCAGTAGCATATTCTATTTGTTTGTTTGGGTGGGGTTTTTTTTGGTTTGCTTTTGTTATTTTTGATTCATTATTGTAAGTAATCACAATAATGGTATATAATAACTGAAATCATGTCTGCTTTTGACGTAAAGAAGTGTGCTTTTTTATCAGCCTTATCCATGTGTTTTTTAGATTGACGTGTTTGTTGTAAGACAAATTCTTGCGAAAGACAAATCATGAAATAATGTATATCCGATCACGCAGTTTCAGTGTATGACAAACACCCCAACCATCAATAACTCTCTTTCTCTCAAAAAAAAAAAGCCAAAAAAAAAAAGACAAAAAACCCCCCAACGGTGGCCATATGAGTTTCACTCTGTCCCATCTCTGTGTCATGCGCACACATTGATAACGCACGCTTCCGCTAGGGACAGTCACTCTCATTGATCGTGAAGCGTCATACCGGAAGTGACGCTGATCAAAGAGCCCGGATGTACGAGTCTTCTGCCCGTCTAGTGTCCGGAAGAGCTCACCAACTGGAATGGTGACGGAGAAATTCTTTTCCTCACGTCAGTATAGATTCATCATCGTTTATGATGGTTGAACTAGTAATAAGTTAGGGTGCGGATTAAAGAGGGTCCCCTATTTGGTATACACATACATGCGGACAACTAGCCTGCATGTGTGTGTGCGTGAGTGCACATGCACACACACACAAACACACACACCCCCTCTACCAAGCAATATTTTTCTATTCTTTCACTCACTCTTGCCAAAACGACCAATATGTTGCATGTGATTTTTTTTCATGGTAATGGTGTTACGTTTGTGTTTTTTGAAAATGATTGGTCACAGGATGGGGGGGGGGGGGGGGGGGGGGGGGGGGGTTCTGACAAAGTAAAACACAGCATAATGGTTTAGATAGATTTGTTTTTTGTGGGTTTTTTTTTTTGCGGGGAGACTGGGGAAAAAGGGAAGATTGGATTTTCGGATTTTACCAACATGTCCACTTAAAACTTCCTTTTCAAACGCTATTTTCAAACAATGAAAATGATAAATTCTTTAATTTTCGAGGATAATGAATAATAATCCATATGCTTTTTTATATTCAGTCCCCGCCCTTAGGGAAACATCATGTGATAATAAAGTAAACGCAATACCCATACACTCACACAGTAAAAGAAAAGAGAGAGAGAGAGAGAGAGAGAGAGAGAGAGAGAGAGAGAGAGAGAGAGAGAGAGCCAGCCACTCATTCTGTCTATCTGTGTATGCTTAAGCATTTAATTTTGTTCAGTCTACTTAATTATTATGCGTGTAAGGAGAAGGATGGGGAGTGGGCAGGGTGGAGGTGGGTGGAGGGATCACACGGGTTAAATTATCAACTTCTATGTATGCTTTATTATTTTTTTTTACATTCCTTAGTCGTCGACCTTATTCACCATTTAGTTTATTTCATACCCAGCGTCTTTCTAGCGAATGAACTTTGATGATGATACAAACATTCCGTCCAGTGGTACGCGGACAATTTGCATATGTAATTAATTATTTTATAGCCTGATAATTAGACATACATATGTCATTACATTTTCAGCATAAACAACGTGTCTGTTCTTTTTTTCCTTCTGATATTTTGTTTCCACAATTCATTCGTTCATGGTTTATTGCCTGTGGCTTTGGGTTTGGGGGGGGGGGGGGGGGGGGGGGGGGAGAAGTGGAAACTCATGTGTGTGTATGTGATTTTTTTTTTTTTTTTTTTTTTTACTGCTGTAGTGATTTTTTTAAAAAACCTATTAAAACCCAATGCTTTGCTAATCATTTGAGTCTGGTCAAATTGAATGATCAATACTCATTTTCCATTATAATCATATCGTTTTGTCTAAGTCCTTTCTGTGACATTGTAATGTTCGAATTGACATTTATTATTTTTGTTTGTTTTATCTTTGCATCATTTTGTTTTGCATAACTTATCAGAGAGAGAGAGAGAGAGAGGTTGCAAATTTTGGTATGTGATGATGATGGTGATGATGATGAAGATGGTGAAAATGATGGTGATGATGGTGGTGATGATGATAAAGGTGATGATGATGATGATGATGATGAATTTTTTGTAGAAGCTAGTCAAACAGAAAAGGTGGTGCTGCAATATTACATAATCACAACATGGCTTCGTGGCTGTTTTGGCTAAGCGTAGTGATTGTGGGAGTGTTGAGAAGGACAATAAAAGAAAATGTTCTAAACATTATATCACTTGTGGCTCTGGTTTTTTTTTTTGGTTTTGAAAACGTTGTATGCATTGACGCTTTTTTCTCCATTCTTTTGTGTCTGTCTTGTCTGTTTGACGTTTGCTTGTCTATCTGTCTGTCTGTCTGTTCCTCTCTCTCTCTCTCTCTCTCTCTCTCTCTCTCTCTCTCTCTCTCTCTCTCTCTCTCTCTCTGGGCGTTTGTGTATGTGTGTGTGTGTGTGCACATGCAAGTGAGTGTGTGTCTGTGTGTGAAAGTGTGTGTGTGCACATGCAAGTGAGTGTGTGTCTGTGTGTGTAAGTGTGTGAGAGTGTGTGTGTGTGTCTGCGCCCGCCTAGCATAGAAGAAAAAAGAAAAAAAAGGAAAACAGACAAACACAGAGCTCTTAACTGAGGTCTATATAGTACAGACAGAGAGACAGAAGACAGACAGACAGACAGACAGAGGGGGTGAAAAGGGCAAGGGCAAACGGAGGAGAAAGGATGGGATAAGGTTACATACAGACACAAAGGCAGTGCAGTGGTGTAACAACTTTAAAAAAAATAAAAGAAACAACCCAAGAACATCATGCAAATATAAGGAAACAAAAACCTCGACAAGCTCTGCAAACAAAAGGGTTCAAATGTGTGAATGTGTGTGTGTGTGTGTTTACAGTGTATGTGTGTGTGTGTGTGGTGTGTGTACAGTGTGTGCGTTTGTGTGCAGTGTGTGCGTTTGTGTGTGTGATCTTCAGTTTAACGTCTATTCACATTTAGTTATTTTAGACGGGAAAAAGTAATATAAACAAGAGAATGCAAACAATAACAAAAAGTGTCAAATAACAGTACTTAAAAACTAACTTTAACATAGTACAAAAACTGAATTATCGGACTTCTTATCAATCCTAACACAATGTCCAACAGTAACGATGGTTCAGACAAAATCTGATCCAGTGATAAACTTGGTATAGCAGGTAAAATGCTTTTACATGTCCACAATAAAAAATAAAATGGCTATTGGTTATCTTCTCCCCACAAATACAGTTTACATCTTTCACGTACTTTGTCCTGAAAGCATTTAGTTTAAATCTGTACATAAGGGATAACATATTTCTACGATTATACCAACCACAGACTTTGTTAGAAATGAAAGCATTTCGAAAATCTATCACATTGCTTGTACAGCCATTATAAAGACAATAGCCAGAATCATATATTTTCTTTCTGAAGTGCTTCCAGCAAGCCTTTTGTAGCAAGCTGTATCCCTCATGCAGAGATAAGGCAACGTTTATTTCACAAGAACTATTTTTATTTCTCGTTCCATATTTTGCAAGACTGTCAACTTTTTCATTAAAAAAGATACCAGTGTGTGAGGGAACCCAACAGAAAGTAACAGTACTGCCTCTTAAAATAAAGTGTACCAGATGCCTGATTTCAATGATTAGGTCTTTTCTTACTTTAAAAGTAGAATTTTTTAAAGCATGTAAAACCGATTTAGAATAAACACACAAAAGTATGTTGAATATGTCTTTAGGGAAGTCAAGTACATAAAGTAAAGTGCCAACACTATAGCAGTTAGCTCAGCTGTAAATATAGATTTATTTTTTCCCAGGTTGACAGCTCGTTTTACTTTTAATGATGGAATAATGAAAGCCGCACCAGCCTCATTAGTATTTAGAACGGACCCATCAGTATAGATTTTGAGATAATCAGGATAAGTAGTTTGAATATGTTCTTTTACTAGCGATGTAAGAATGTTAACATTTTCAGCTTTTCTTACAGAAGAATGATTAATGTCAAAAATGAGCTTGAAAAAGTTCCCAAGGTGGGTAGGGAGCTGACTGTACTGATTTTGCTAATTCATTTGGATTAAGTTCTGAATGTTTAAAAAGGGGAGAAGTGTAAGTATTAATTGTAGTAAGCGATCTGATAGTTCTTGCTCTTTTCGGAAAGTGAATGTCAGACTTTACCTGGACTTCATTTTCAACGTTGCTGTCATTTATTGTACTTCTTAAAACATATTTTGCCACAGCAAACTGTCGATATTCATTTAAAGGAAGAACTCCTACTTCCTTATATGTACCTAGAGATGAGGCGTTTGTGTGTGTGTGTGTGTGTGTGTGTGTGTGTGAGTGTGTGTGTGTGAGAGAGAGAGAGAGAGAGAGGAGAGAGAGGAGAGAGTGAGAGGAGATGCGAGGGAGGAGAGAGGAGAGTGAGGAGAGAGGATGAGAAGAGAGAGAGAGAGAGAGAGAGTGAGAGTAAGACTGGACACTCAAAACTCTCAAAGCCGAGAGTGTGTGTGTGTATGTACAGTGTGTCTGTGTACAGTATGTGCGTTTGTGGTGTGTGTGTGTGTGTGTGTGTGTGTGTGTGTGTGTGTGTGTGTGTGTGTGTGTGTGTGTGTGTGTGTGTGTGAGAGAGAGAGAGGGAGAGAGAGAGAGAGAGAGAGGGAGAGAGGTGAGTGAGTGAGAGAGAGAGTGTGTGTGTGAGAGAGAGAGGAGAGAGAGAGACTAAGACTGGACACGCCCAAAACAATTTAAAAAAATATCCTTGCATTCATCTGGCGGTCAGTGTTCTCTGCATCATTGGAAACAGCCCGTGGCTTCACATCGTTATCTGGGTGCTACCGTAACAAACAAACGACAAACAAACGACCAAAGCATGAAATACTCTCCATAGTTAAAGTTGTATAGATTATAGCAGCGCCGACAACGCTGAAGACCACAGTCATCAAGGTAAAGGTGTTCCATAACCTATGCGGTCGTTTACTCATTTAATCTTTTATGGTGAGTATAATGGAATAAGCATTAATGTGCTTTTTTTAAACATCAAGTCCACGTGTGTATGCGGTTTTGTAAATTTGTCATCTGTTCCCACAGGCACACAATGGCCTACTCTTTCGAAAAGCGAACATGATTTAACGTGTGCGCAAGATGTTCTGCGTGCGTTCACACACGGGGCCTCGGTTTATAGGTTCATATAGGTAGTTTGGGAGCGAGATGCCCGAGACCTCAGCTTCTTCAGGGGCCAGTATGTTGAGGGCGGCGCCCATCTCGTCTCCCTCGCTGCTTTACCTTCCCTGACCCTAAAGAGGGCTGGTATCCATGGCTAGGTGAAATTGGGGGACTAGACTAAAGTCAAGGCGATCAAACGGTCACCCGTCCACTTGGTAACCACGCTCGATGCTGCTTAACATTTTGCTTGGGGAAGGCGAGTGCTCTGACCACTGAGCTATCCCGGACCCGCGAAGATCACATAGGATGACAACCATCACGTCAGGTTCAGAGGTTATGCAGATGCGCTTCTTGGTCATTTCAACATTTCTGTTATCTATGCCTGTGAGTCTTGGGCCTTGGCAGCAGACCTGGGTGAAGGGGGGGGGGGGGGGGGGGGGATGGATACAGGCCATAGGGATGAGATGCTGTTGCAAACTCCTTGGGGATGGAAGGAGGGGTGGAAGACCTCACATCATTTTCCTTTATATTCACCACAGCAAACACACAAGCGAACATGAAAAGCTCACAAACACACAGACAAACAAACTAACAAACAACACTGACATTTAAATTAATAATCAAACCTAACTAATCGGTATCAAATCATTGACTGTCCCAGCAAAAGCATGATGCTAAAGAAAATTGCCCGTGGCATAGGGGAAATAACAACTGGTTTTGTTGTACATATTTATGCAAGAGTTGTCGGACTTTCCCTGATAATGAAAACAGTAACTACTGATTCTTGAAGAAGTGACTGATATAAACAGCATGAATAAATAGTGTGTATTATCAATGATGGGAGATATAATGATCACTAACATAACAAGAGATAATTCGTTGTAGAGGAAGATAATGTACATTTTCGATTTTTAAACTACGACATTTCTTTTGAAGTCAAAGACCTGACCCCAACAGCCATATTCAATACGCTCGATATTAATAATAATAATAATAATAATAATAATAATGTATGGAATTTATATAGCGCTGAATCTTGTAAAGCAACAAATAAAAGCGCTCGATATTGCCAGATCTAGAACAAAACACCGAGCACCCAGGAAGAAGAAGAAGAAGAAGAAGAAATAACAATTGCCTAAAGTTTGTAGTTTTGAGGTATGTGATTTGGATCCTTTACTGTCCAATATTCACCTTCCCCCGTCCCCTGCTCTTGCACATAACAACAAAGCCAGTAACAGCAAAACATTCCTCCCAAACAAACAAATAGACCAACACCCCCTCCCACACACAAACAAACAAACAAAAAAGGTATTTGGTTCTAAAGTCGAGGAGTTATGTGAGGGTGATACCCTGGGACTTTTTTTTTTTTTTTTTTTAAACATTTCAAATTTATCTAAAACAATTAGAATGGCCCATGCCTAATTCATCTCCTCGTCTTTCATGGGAACGCACTATGTAGGGTTCTGTCAAATCAATAGCCACGATCAAGAATAATAATTATCTGGCGCCTATGCGCCAAGGGAAGCTACTCGCAGCACAACGGAAATGTTCTTGGCTTAGCAACAGGCCTTGACAACACGACCATCAAAATGACGAGCACGCAGGAAGATCCCGATAAACCCAAAAGTAAGCGGGTATTTATCAACCAAGTGGACCAGTTCCAGAGCAAGAATATAGCCAAGGTGACGTATTATTAATATTCTGTAGAAATCACGCTTTTTAAGACTCTAACCCCCCTCATTTTTTTGTTAGAATCTTCGGTGTAGCGATCACCGAGTAGTATGTTATGGTGTTATGCCCGTCCATTGCTCAGATACCTTGGTATAAATACTTCAGCTCAGAACGACTGGTTCCTACAAGCTAGTTTTAAAAAACGTAAATAACGGATTTTAGCAAAGGAATTGTTTGTTACTGAGTGAGGATACAGTTTTGTCTGAAGTTAGGAAAAGTTGCGAAGTTTAGTGTGTCGTTCAACCAGAATTGTAACAAAAAGTACAGTGATTTCTTCATTTACGCAAGAGAGAATGATGCATGCATTCATATTACATTCTTGTGCTCTTTGCTTGTTCATATTTATTCATAGCAGTTTCTGTTCATGTCTTCCTGTCTTTGTCAGTTTTTTGTTAATCTTGCCCCCGCCCCCACCGCATTCCCCCTATCTCTCTATTTCTTTCTCATCATCTTTGTTCTGTTTCCCCCCATCATTTCTTCCTGTGTACCTTCAATTTTACACACACACACACACACATGTGCATGCACGCCGCACACACACACACACACCACACACACACACACACACACACACACACACTCATACACACACACACACACACCATACACACACACACACACACACACACACACACACACACACACACACACACACACACACACACACACACACACACACACACACATCACACACACACACTTATTGACTGTATAGACTCAAGGACTTTATTCTTCAATTCAATGTCTGTTCACTCTCAGTGATATTATCACACTTATAAATCCATTCTACAATGCGTAGTCTATAAAATTTCTTATTGCTTACATTGTTTCACCCATTTAAACCCAATTTAACATTAGAGATATTGAAATAACACTCTTTTTAAACACTGCCACCCTTGCTTTTTCTACTGAAAAAACAATAAAAACAAAGCAACACCCCCACCCCCACCCCACCCCCAGCTCAATAAACAAATCACATACCAACAAAAACCCTGAAGAAGAGGCATGCACTACTAAAAAAAGAACAAAAACAAACAAAAATCCCTCCAAACCACCATGATATCTTCAACAAGGTTTCCCTACCCTTAACACTTCCCAACCATCCCACCCACCCACCCAGGTGTAAATCCTGTGTCCTAACTTTTTCTGTGCAGTATTTGTCCAAATGTGTGGTGGGCGCGTCGCTGGAGGATGCGGAAGAGGAGGAGGACAACGCCTCCGTCACCTCCTCCATCCTGGAGACGCCCAAGGACGGGTGCTATGAGGTGGTGGGCACGTTGAAGGACCGGGAAAAGCCCAAGCCCGAGTTTGTCAAGGAGCTGATCCTGGTGAGAGAGAGAGAGAGAGAGGAGAGAGAGAGAGAGAGAGAGAGAGCGAGAGACAATGACAATGACAATGACAATGACAGATTCTTTTATTTCGAGGATAATGAATAAGCACCCATGTGCTTTTTTACATCCAGTCCCCGCCCTTAAGGATATATATGATAATAAAATAAAATAAAGCCCATAGCAATACACTTACACAGCTTACGGAAAAAAATCTACATAAAATCCCCAAAAATCACAGAAGAGAGAGAGAAAAAAAAAAAAAAAAGTAGCAACAAGTAAGAAAGAAAGCAGAACAGAAAACACAGAAACAACCGAAAAAATAGCAAGACCCAAGAGCAAAACAAAAACGGCAACAACAAAGGGAGAGGGAACAACCGAATAGTCCCTCCTCAAAAAAGCAACAACAACCCAAACCCAAACAAACAGAACCAAACAAGGCAAAACCTCTATAAAATAAAGGAGAACAAACCACGTAAATAGTTTCATTTTGGCTAAGAGAGAGAGGAGAGAGAGAGAGGAGAGAAGAGAGAGAGAGAGGAGAGAGAGAGAGAGAAAGTATTTTAAGATTTTCATGAAGATCCTGCCCCAAAGGGAGCTTTGAAATCGAGTGGATACTATTTACGCAAATAACAAAGTGTACCATGTCCTGGTTTGAAGTTGAATTTGAACCATGATAATTTGGCTTGCAAAGTCAGTGCAGAATCAGAAGAAAAAAATATTGCACAGAACCAACAGTGAAACCTAACAAAAAAAAGAAAAGAAAAAAGAAAAACAAAACAAGAAGAAGTACCAAATGAAAAGTATTGAATTTTACACATAAATTATGTATTGCTTCATCATGAAATGAGTCAGATTGCACCTGGCCCATTTTGGTGCCAGGAGCCATTTTAGGATGGTGGAGGTCAGGTCGTTGATTTTTATATCTTGAGGGTATAAGTTTTCGTCTGCCTAGGGCATACATTTTTATTTCCTTTTGCTTAAAAAAATACATATAAAAACACCCAACCCTTCATACTGATGCAAAATTTACCCATTTAAATTTTTTTATTTTGTCTCTTTCTGGAGTCTAGCTTTTCAATTTGTGATAACTTTTCATAGAGTTTTGCAATTTTCTTTCTTTTTAATTTTTTTTTATTCATAGCTTTTAGATTCAAATCAATCTTTCTTTCTTTGTTTCTTTTAAACTGGAGATTGACAGCATGTCAACAGTTAAAAATTGACTTCCAGTGCCATGTCACTTACTCTGTGGTGGAAGGTCACATACTTTTAAACCAGCTTGTTTGCTCCCAAACCTCTCAGTAATCTTGACTTGACTTGACCTGACCTGACCTGACATGACATGACTTGACATGACATAACATGACTTGACATAACATGACCTGACTTGACGTGCTGCACTCCTGGCTGTTGCCTGTAACACATGAGTCGTGTTCATTTCTTTCAGTTTGAGAACAAGGACCAGCTTTACGAGCATCTGGTGGAGTGTGACATCATTATCTACGACGTCACTGAGGATCCTGACCAGATTGATGAAGCCGTGTGGGCAGTGTCAGGTCAGTGACGGTCCTGAAGAGGGACTGGGGGACACCTCTGTGGACACCTGTGTGTGTGTGTGTGTGTGTGTGTGTTTGTGTGTGGACTGTTATTATCACTACCAACACTACTTCCACAATAGCTGGCTAGGCTATTGAGGATCTTTTCTGTGGAGGTAGTTGCCTACATGCCATTCAATTTGTCTTGATTGGGGATTTTTTTATGATTTTAAAAATTCAAATCATTAAGTAAAAAGACTGGCATCTTCAGCATGACTTAAATTTACTTTTATTTTTATAAGAAAAAAAAGTTAATATGCTGTTTTGTGTTTTATGTAGGTTAACACATTTGATAGCTGATAAAGTTAGTATTTAATGATGGGATTTTGCGGATGCAACCGTTTTTACTGACAAACTTTGTAGATGTTTTCTTTTAAATCACAGCATTCATAACTACTGGCATGAAACAGCCTACTCTCCTAAAAGGCGGAACAGGTTTTCAGCATGTACGCAAGACGTTCTGTGTGCATTTGCACACAAGGCTTTGGTTTACAGTCTCATCCGAAGGACTTTTGGGGTAGTGGAGTCAGCACTGATGTTAACTCCAGGGAAAAATCCCTTGAAACTGAGCACCTCTGTGGTGGCTCGATCCCGGGGCCGTCAGATCACGAGCACGACGCTCTAACCACTAGAGGCTATCCCACCCTCCCTAGATGGACTGAACTTGGGATGAGGACTCTGTATTGCCTGTGGTGTGTTGACAGAGATCCACTCTGACCTGGAGAAGATTGACAAGCCCAAGATGTTCATCCTCATCTCCACCGTCATGACCTGGGCCAAGAGCAAGCCTTTGGACCCGGTATGTGTGTGAGTGTGTGTGTGTGTGTGTGTGTGTGTCAGTGTGTGTGTGTGTGTGTGTGTGTGGTCAGTGTGTGTGTGTGTCTGTGACTCATGATACTCTGTGTGATAAAGTATGGACAGTGGTGGTATGTATCTGTTTATATTGTGTGAATGCCAGGTATTTTTTTAAAGAAAAAAAAGCTTTTTTTAAAAAAACTGATTGCATATATGTAGTTGTTTTTCTTTTAGATTAAATTTTTTTTCCTTCAGAGCTTTGCCAAGGGAATTTTTCTTGTTGCCAGGGGTTCTTTAATAATTATGTGCTAAGTGCACATTGCACATGGAGCCTTGTTTCATTGCCTTATATGCAATATGAATACCTACCCTACCTACCATTCTCAGTCTTGTGGTTGGCAGAAAAATATATCTGTCTTTCTTTCTGTTATTTTTGTTTGTTTGTTTGTTTGTTTGTTTGTTTGTTTCTGTCTTTCTGTCTTTCTTTCATTTTCTTTCATTTTCTTTCTGTCTGTCTGTGTGTCTGTGTGTCTGTCTTCCTTTCTTTCTTTTCTTCTTTCTTTCTTTCATTTTCTTTCTGTCTTTCTTTCTTTCTTTCATGTTCTTTCTGTCTTTCTTTCTGTCTTTCTTTCTTTCCTGCTTGCTTTCTTCCTTTCTTTCTGTCTTCTTTCTTTCTTCTTCTTTCTTTTCTTTCTTTCTGTCTTGCTTCTTTCTGTCTTTCTCTTCTTTCTTTCTGTCTTTCTTTTTCTGTCTTTCTTTCTTTTCCTGTCCTGTCTGTCTGTCCTGCTTTCTTTCTGTCTTTCTTTCATTTTCTTTCTGTCTTTCTTTCCTGCTTCCTTCCTTCCTTCCTTCCTTCTTTCCATCGCTCCTTCTTTTCTGTTCTGTTTAACGTCATGCTATTGTCTCCGATGTGCTGTGTGCTGTCTCTGACTGACAGGATGACCCTGACATTCCCTTCACGGAGGATGACTACCGGAGACGAAAGCCGCACCCTAATTTCAAGGAACACATCAGCGCGGAGAAGACGGTCATCAAGCTGGGCAAAACGGTAGGTGGCTGTGGATGCTGATTGTCCTGTTGATTTTGATGTCGTTGCTGGTACTGTGCCCGTCTGTCTGTCTGTCTGCCTGCCTGTCTGTCTGTCTGTCTGTCTGTCTGGCCAGCTGGCTAGTTGGGCTTTGTGTGTGTGTGTGTGTGTGTGTGAGCGTGCGTGTGTGTTCCATTTTGTTCTCTCTGTCTCTGTACATCTCTGTCTGTCTGCGTTTTGTGTTGTGTAGTGATGATGATGATGATGATGATGATGATGATGATGATAATAATAATAATAAATAATAATAATGATGATGATGATGATGATAATGATGATGATGATAATGATGATAATAATAACAACAATGATAATAATGATGACAATCTTCTTCTTCTTCTTCTTCTTCTTCTTCTTCTTCTTCTTCTTCTTCTTCTTCTTTTTCTTCTTCTTCTTCTTACTACTACTACTACTACTACTACTACTACTACTACTACTACTACTACTACCACCACCACAACTACTACAACTATCACGATCATTATCATCATCATCATTATTATTGGTTTTGTAGTGGTTGGTGTTGTTCATCATCTTCGTCATCATTGTTGTTGTTATGTGCAGAACAAAGCCAAACTGGTGACCTACACTGTGTGTGCTGGACTGAGCTATGGCGCTGATGAGAGCATCTTCCACTATCTCTTCAAGGTAAGTCTGTGTGTGTGTGTGTATGTGTGTGTGTGTGTGTGTGTGTGTGTGTGTGTGTGTGTGTGTGTGAGCTTATTTGCTTGCTTGCTTTTTTTGACTATGGAAAGATTATGTTATTCATTATAGCAGTATACAATGAACAGTAAGCATGGTAAGTGTTTGGGGGGTGGTGTTGATGGTAGTTTTTCGTTTTGCTTAGTGATTTTTGTTGTTGCTGATGGTTAGGTTGCCTTTTTTGTTTTTTTTCTGTTGGTCACAGTGCAGTTTATAAATTAGTGTCTTGTCTATTCATGGTTATTTGTTTATGGATAAGGCTTGTTATTTTTAAGAACTTAAAATTTTGTTGTTTTTAAAATATTTTTTTCTCTGTATCTTATCTGTCTTGTTTCATTTTCTGTGTTCTGTCTTTCTTTCTTCCTTTTTGTTTTACTTTTTGTCTTTTTTCTTTCTTTCATCTATATATTTATTCTATTAATTGTTTGATTTATTTGTTTATCCACTATTGGTTGATTGATTGATTAACTGATTAATTAGTTAACAAATGAGTTGGTTTGTAATTAAGTAGCATGAATTCTAAAGCAGTCATGTATTCATTTGTCAAACTGTTCAGCTGTCTGCCAATATTTTCAGGTGTTTGGATATAGTTGATATCAGTCTTGAAAGTGAAAGGTCCATTGGGATTCTGATCCTTCAGATGAGACTATAAACTGAGGTCCTGTGTGTGAACGCACTCAGAACATCTTGTGCACATGTTAAAACCTGTTCCGCCTTAAGGAAGAGTAGCCCTTTGTGTGCAGGTAGGAATGGATGACAAAATTTACAAAACTGCATATACACAGGGACTGGTTGTAAAACAGCACATGAATGCTTATTCCAATATTCTCAAAATAAAAGAATAAATAAATAAGTAACAAATAAAACGCAGTCAAACCAAAACAAAAAAACCAAATCTTAAAAGCCTGCATCATCTCTATGATTATTCTTTGGTTGCATTAAGAAGAAAAAGGGGGGAAAAAAAGGAATTCATGCTTTGATCACAGTATGAAAAGAAACAGCGATTTTTGATGTAAGGGAAATAACAATTTCTTATGAGCCCACTTTGAATATAGGGAGTTATTTCCCTTCTTTCTTCTGAACCCCCCCCCCCCCACCCCCCCTCCATTCCTCCTTCCCCTTTTCTCTGTATTTGTGCCTCTATCATCAAATTTACGTAGATTCTGTGTGTGTGTGTGTGTGAGTGTGTGTGTGTGTGTGTGTGTGTGTGTGTGTCTGTGTGTGTGACCCCCTTCTTGTCTATTTTATGCCTTCTTGATCCATTCTCCTACCAGTTTTTCAGAAAGACTTAAATTCTCACCCATGACTGTTGAATGGCTGGGCCTGACTTGTCAGGTGCTTAATGGCAGGGCAGTGCATTTTCGCTCAAATAACGGACAGCAATAGTTTGCTGTGTGAGTGTTTGATAACGAAGAAGAAGAAGAGGAAGTTTGCTTGGGGTTTTTTGTTTTTTTGTTGTTGTGTATGTTTTATTCAAAATGATTATCATTACTGTTGTTCTCTGTTTGTTACAGTCTGCGTGGCACAATGCTCCCCAGCTGCAGTGTTTTGGAAATGGTCAGAATGTTGTACCTACCATCCACATCAAAGACCTGGCAGGGTAAGTGTGTGTGTGTGTGTGTGTGTGTGTGTGTGTAAGTGTGTGCATGTGTGCATGTGTGTGTGTGTATGTGGTAGTGTGTGTGTGTGTTATGTGTGTGTTGTGTGTGTGGTAGTGTGTGTGTGCACGTGTGCGTGCGTGCATGTATGTGTGTGTTTGTGTATTTACCTTAGTAGGGACAGGCAGATATGGCTTGTCATCAGAGGTGTTGAGTCTCTGTCCCAAGTTTTCTGATGATTACTTGTGTGTGCTGACTTCTGCAGAGTGATTCAGAACATTGCCGACTCTCGCCCCAAGGTGCGCTACCTCATCGCCAAGGATGATGCCCAGAACACTTTGGAAGAGATCGTCAAGGTGAGTGTGGGGATGGCAGTTTGATGATGGAAATGATCATAGGAGTAGGTAAAAGGTAAAGGTGTCTCATAACCTATGCAGTCAAGGAATGAGGTGTCAGAGACCTCAGCTACTCCAGGGACCAGCATATTGAGGGAAGCGCCCATCTCCTCTCCCTCACTGCTTTACCTTCCCTGACCCTAAAGAGGGCAGGTACCCATTTACAGCTGGGTGAACTGGGGAACTGTACTGAAGCCAAGATGTGCAAATGGTCACCCATCCACTTGGTAACCATGCTCGACGCTGCTTAACCTTAGCTGGGAGAAATCGAGTGCTCTGTCTACTGAGCTATCCTGCCTCCACATTTAAGGCAGTAATGTTGACCTTTAATCCCATATTCAGAATCAAAACTAGATTATAGTTTTGTTCTTGTGATTTTAAAAGATTGATACAGTTGTTGCTGCCTTGAAAAGCATTGCTTTAGTCAGTGCTGTGTCCAGTTCACTTACATGAAAAAAGTGATTATGTGAATAGTAACTGAAAGAATGAAATGTGAATAATAGCAACAGAAATAATGATAATTCATTATAGCAGCAGAAGTAAAGGGTGGACTAGTAAAAAAATATTATTTAAAAAAAATTGGTCATTATGTTATTGTGTCAAATATTTTTAAGTGGTACATATGAAGATTACGACTAATGCGCAAGTTTATATACATGCATGTGAACATCAACACAACACAAGCACAAGACAACAACCTACTCTTCTAAAGCTGGAATGGAACTTGATGCACACACAAAATCAATCATCTTTGCATGTGTTCACACACAAGAACTTTGTTTTGTTGTTGTTGTTGTTGTTGGTTTTGT
>CM054138.1:80943126-80973126 GCA_028751875.1 Rapana venosa | reverse complement strand
CTTGATACATCAAAACACCACACCATACCCCACCCCCACTACATCCCCCCACCTTCACCCCACACCACACCACCCCACACACACCACATTTCATCCCACACCCACACTACACCACACCACACCACACCACACCATACTACACCACACCTCACCACACCACACTACACCACACCATCCCACACCACATTTCATCCCACACCACACTACACCTCCCCCCCACCCCCCTCCCCCCACCTGACCCCCCTTCCCCCCCTCCCCCCCACACACCACTCCCTCCACCCCTCACCACCACCCCACACTCCTCCCTCTACCCTCCCCCCACTCACCCCTCCCCATCCCACGTCACCCCTCCCCCACTCCCCCCCCCCCTTCCCCCCCCACACACCACTCCCTCCACCCCTCACCACCACCCCACACTCCCTCCCCTCCCCCCCACTCCCCCCACTACCCCCTACCCCCCCCACACCCCCCCACCCCCACACTCCCCCCACCCATCCCCCCACACCCCCCACACCCCCCACCACTCCTCCCCCTACTCCACCCCCCACCCTCACCCCCACACACCCACCCACCCCACCCCCACACTCCCACCACCCCCCCTACCTACACCCCACACCCCCCCACACCACCCCACCCCACCCCCACACCACCACCACACACCACAACCACCCTACCAAACCCCCAACCACCATCTCAACAACTCTCCCTCGTTTCGTTTCTATCCTCACGTATAATAATTAATAAATAATTCTTCTCTACATAACGGCGCTGCTGCCGCTGCCTCTACTGCTGCCTCTGCTGATGCTGCCTCTGCCTCTACCTCTGCCTCTGCTGCCTCTGCCTCTACCTCTGCCTCTGCTGTCTCTACCTCTGCCTCTGCTGCCTCTGCCTCTACCTCTGCCTCTGCTGTCTCTACCTCTACCTCTGCCTCTGCTGTCTCTACCTCTACCTCTGCCTCTGCTGTCTCTACCTCTACCTCTGCTGTCTCTACCTCTACCTCTGCTGCCTCTGCCTCTACCTCTGCCTCTGCTGTCTCTACCTCTACCTCTGCCTCTGCTGTCTCTACCTCTGCCTCTGCTGCCTCTGCCTCTACCTCTGCCTCTGCTGTCTCTACCTCTACCTCTGCTGCCTCTGCCTCTACTTCTGCCTCTGCTGCCTCTACCTCTACCTCTGTCTCTGCTGCCTCTACCTCTGCCTCTGTCTCTACCTCTGCTCTACCTCTACCTTCTACCTCTGTCTCTACCTCTGCCTCTGCTGCGTCTGCCTTTTACCTCTTCCTCTACCTCTGCCTCTACCTCTGCCTCTGCTGTCTCTACCTCTACCTCTGCCTCTGCTGCCTCTGTCTCTACCTCTACCTCTGCTGTCTCTACCTCTACCTCTACCTCTGCTGTCTCTACCTCTACCTCTGCCTCTGCTGCCTCTGTCTCTACCTCTACCTCTGCTGTCTCTACCTCTACCTCTGCTGTCTCTACCTCTACCTCTGCTGCCTCTGCCTCTACCTCTGCCTCTGCTGTCTCTACCTCTGCCTCTGCTGTCTCTACCTCTGCCTCTGCTGCCTCTACCTCTGCCTCTGCTGTCTCTACCTCTGCCTCTGCTGCCTCTGTCTCTGCCTCTGCCTCTGCCTCTACCTCTGCCTCTGCTGCCTCTGCCTCTACCTCTACCTCTGCCTCTGCTGCCTCTGTCTCTACCTCTACCTCTGCTGTCTCTACCTCTACCTCTGCCTCTGCTGCCTCGGGCTCTACCTCTGCTGTCTCTACCTCTACCTCTGCTGTCTCTACCTCTACCCTGCTCTGCTGTGTCTCCCCTTACTCTGCCTCTGCTGTCTTACCTCTCCCTCTGTTCTTACCTTACCTCTTTCCCTCTGCTTCTTTACCTCTCCCCTTTGCCTTGCTCCCTTCCTTACCTCTGCTGCCTTACCTCTGCCTACCTCGCCTCTCCCTTTCCCCCTCTACCTCTACCTCTGCAACCTCCGCTCCGTGAAAGCAAAGCAAAGCGCGCAGGGGGGACACAGGGGCCCAGACGAGGCCCGGACGGCTGGCGAGGAGGCCCGGGAGGTGCTGGACCAGATCAACGAGAGCAAGGAGCAGAACGGCGGCCGCTCGGGGACCAGTACGTCATCCGCTTCCCCGGACCCCTCAAGGCCCGCCCTCCCAGAACCAGGGCTTCCTGGGGACGGCACCCAAGACCCTGGAGCAGGCAAGGGAGCTCTTCCCCTTTTCGTTTGTAGGGTAGGGGGGGGTTGGGGGGGTGGGTGTGGGTGTGGGGGAGGGTTGTGGGGGGGGGGTGGGGGGGGGGGGGTTGGGGGGGGGTTTTGGGGGGGGGGTGTGGGTGGGGAGGGGGGGGGGGGTTGGGGTGGGGGGGGTGGGGGTGGTGGGGGGTGGTGGGGGGGGTGGGTGGGGGGGGTTGGGGGTGGGGGGGGGGGGGTTGTGGGGGTGGGTTGGGGGTGGGGTGGGGTGTGTGGGTGGGGGGGGGGGTGGGGTGGTGGTGGGTGTGGGGGGGGTGGGGTGTTTGGGGGGGTGTGTGGGGTGTGTGGGGGTGTGTGGGGTGTGTGGGGGTGGTGGGGGGGGGGGAGGGGGTTGGTGGGGAGTAGGGGGGGGAAGGGGGAGGGGGAAGGGGGGGTGGGGATGGAGGGTGGGGGAGGGAAAGGGGGGGGGGGAGGAAGGGGGGGGGAGAGAGGGGTGTGGGGGTGGGGGATGGGGGGGGGGGGGTGGTTGGGGTGGTGGGAAAGGGGGGAGGATGGGTGGAGGGGGGGGGGTGTGGGGGAGGTGGAAAGATTGGGGGGGAGGAGGGTAGGGGGGGGGATGGGTGGAAAAGGAGAGAGAGGGGAGAGAGAGGGGGGGGGTGGATCAAAGGAGGGAGAAATTGATAAAAAAACGAACAAAAACAAAAACAGCAGCAACAACAACAATGATAATGTAAAAATTTTAGTAAAGTAGTATAATAAAAATTGTGATGTTTAAAATTATACTACTACTACTACTTCTACTACTTTTAAACTACTATACTACTTTTTACTACTATCACTACTACACTATTTATACTATACTACTATTTACTACTATAATATACGAAATAACAACAACACAAAAGCTGATCCCCACAACTTAAAATAACACCCACATCCCAAATCAAAAAACCCCCTCCAAATCGCTGTTGTCTGTCGTCTGTTGTCTGTCTTCTTCTGTCTCTCTCTGTCTCTTCTTCTTCTCTCTGGGGGACGGGATACCCAGTTTTTTAACATTGCACTCGCAATCTGAAAACCGGGGTTTTTGATTCCCCTTCAAGGGGATTTTCCCCCGGGATTTAACATCAGTGCGACCCCACTCCCCCACAAAACCTTCAGTGAACATAAACCCCGACCCCCCGTGTGCGAACCACGCAGAAATCTTTCGCACACGTTAAAAATCTTGTTCCGCTTTTTGTAAGAGAAGGCCATTGTGTGTACCGGTGGGAACAAATGACAGACTTTACAAAACCGCATACACACGGGGACTGGATGTAAAAAAACAACAACCCCACATAAGTGCGTATTCCATTCTCCTCGATATCTTCTTCTTCATGTGCCAGGTCTGTTGCAGACATCGGCGATCATGGCCTTCCATTCCTCTCTGTTGTCAGTTTTTTGATGAGTGAGTTCATTTTGGGGGGGGATTTTCCTCGTTGGTATTGCAACCGTCTGTGTCGATATAAAACAGAAAAAAGATCGTGTGTGTGTGTTTTCTTTGGGTTTTGATCCTCTTGGATAGTGGGGGACGAGGAAACGGGGGGGACGGCAAAAGGCCAGCTCGACACCAGCATCAGCCGGGTTTGTCATCGCGCTGGAGGCCCGGAACTTCCCCAAGACCGCTGATGAACCCGCCCCAGGGCCCTGGTGGGCCCGGGACCCCAACACGGAGAAGGAGCTGATCGGCGTCGGTGGATTACCGCAAAAAAACACCGAGGGGCGAGACCGTGCTCAAACTTGACAGCTGGGTTCCACCCGAAAGAAAAAGGGGAGGGGGCAGAGGGGTTGGGGTGTGTGGGGGTGGGGTTTGGGGGGTGGGGGGGGGGTGTGGGGTGGGGGGTGGGGGGTGGTGGGTGTTGGTGGGGGGGGGGGGGTGGGGGGGTTTTGTGTGGGGTTGGGGGGGGGGGTGTTGGGGGGTGTGGGGGTGGTGGGTGAGGTGGGGAAAGGGGTGGTTTGGATTTTTGTTTTGTTGTTGTTGCGTGTTTGACATGTGTCAACATACCAACATACACACACACTGTCTGTCTGTCTGTCTGTATGCCTGTCTTTCTGTCTGTCCTCGGTTTTCTCTTTTTTTTCTTCCCCCTCTCTTCTTTCTCTCATGCATACATGTAGGCTTGATGAAACACACAGATATGCACGCACGCACGCACACAAACACATATACACATCACAATCACAAAAATCACTAAATGTGAATAGACGTTAAACTGAAGATAACACATATGTACACAACACAACTCAATTCAATTCAACACAAAACTCACACACACTTGTACACACACACGTCTACACACACACACACACACACACACACACACACACACACACACGTCTACACACACACACACACACACACACACACACACACACACACACACACACAACACACACACACACACACACACACACACACACCCCTATCTGTACACATACACACTCACACACCTCGACCTGTCAGTCAGTGTTACAACTTGGCATGGCTGTGTGCTTGCAGACGTCACGAAGGACAACTCGGAGATGATGAAGAACACGGTGGAGAAGGTGAAGAAAATCATGGGCAACGCCAGGAACTACGGTGAGTTGACAGCACACACTTCTGTCTGTCTGTCTGTCTGTCTGTCTGTCTGTTCCTCGGCTCGACCAATCGAGAGACTTTTGTGTATGCCACTGTCCCCCCCCCCCCCCCCCCCCCCACTCCCCTCCCCAACCATTCAAGTAGTCGCATTTCGACTTCAGGGACAGTGTCTAAACACGACACCTGTGTGTGTATGCGTTTTTGAACTTTTTGTCATCCGATACTACTGTTACTCAATGGTCTACTCTTCCGATAGGTGGAGCAGGTTTTTAACGTGTGTGCAAGATGTTCTGCATGCATTTATACACAGGGTGGTTTATAGTCTTATCCAAAGGGCGTTGACATTTGGTTCGATTTTATTATCAAACTGGGAAGAGAGGGCAAGGCTAGGAATCGGGATCGAACGCAGAACCTCACGGTTTATTTGGTAGGCGGGTGAATGTTTTAACCGTCCTGCCACCTTCCTCCTTATAAAGGTAAAGGTAAAGGTGTCCCATAACCTATGTGGTTGTAGGGGAGCTAGGCATCAGAGACCTGGACTTCTCCAAGGGCCAGTACATTGAAGGCGGCGCCCATCCCCTCTCCCTCGCTGCTTTACCTTCCCTGACCCTAAAGAGAGCAGGTACCCATTTATGGCAGTGTGATCTGGGGAACTGTACCGAAGCCAAGGCGCGCAAACGGTCACCCATCCTCTTGGTAACCGCGCTCGATGCTGCTTAACCTTAGCTGGGGGGGAAAGCGAGTGCTCTGACCACTGAGCTGTAGACCCCGTCCCCAAGCTATTCCTTTCCATAGCTCACACTCTTCACTGGCTCCTGCTGCAGGCCCTACCCCCGAGGAGCTGGAGGAGATGAGGAGGCAGGAGGAGGAGGCCAGGCAGAAGAAGGAGGCAGAGGAGAAGGCGGAGAGAGAACGCAGAGAGGCCGAGGAGGCCGCTGAACGCAAACGCCGACAGGAGGAATGGGTGAGGCTCTCCTTTCTTTCATCAGGAACAGTCATAAGAAATCGTGAATGTAGTGTAAGGACATGTAAGTAGGAAATACGTGTTAAGTGCTTTACCTTTGAAGTCGCCTAAAAGCACTAGAATACAATAACAAAGATTGGGTTTACTGAAATGAAATGATGTGACAGGGGAAAATGACAATCCTTGGAAAGGAAAATCAATCGCAATTTCATCCCCCCCCAACCCCTCCCCCCCCTCCAAAAACCCCCCACCAAAAATATCCCAAACAAAACCCTACTCCCCCCCCCCCCCAACAAAAACCAAAACAGCAACAAAAACAATTAGAAAAAAACCATTTAAATGCACATGCAATCGATGGCCTGTGACTTGTACATACACATACACATACTTAGGCTCACAGCACATCATGCTGGATCATACCAAAACATACCTAGCATGCACCCTGACACCTGGAGACAGATGAGCTCCACCAGGTTCAACTTGTCCACAACACAACGTAAAAACTGAGTACACTGCCCCATTGACTTCTCAAGGAGTTAAGGAAGAAATCGAGTCACATCTCAACATACTCTTTGATTATCGAACATGCTATGCATCTCTTATTGTTTTGTGCCATGTTATCTTACAGTCCCAGCGGCTGACGGAGGTGAGGAAGGAGGAGTACGAGCTGCTGGAGGCGCAGTCCATCCCGCTGAGGAACTATCTGATGCAGCACGTCATGCCCACCCTCACCCAGTCCCTCATCGACTGCTGCAAGGCCCGCCCTGACGACCCCATCGACTACATTGTGAGTTACAGCTAATTGTTTGGTCATTAATGTTTGACATGATAGAACGACAACATCGACTACATTGTGAGTTACAGCTAATTGTTTGGTCATTAATGTTTGACATGATAGGACGACAACATCGACTACATTGTGAGTTACAGCTAATTGTTTGGTCATTAATGTTTGACATGATAGGACGACAACATCGACTACATTGTGAGTTACAGCTAATTGTTTGGTCATTAATGTTTGACATGATAGGACGACAACATCGACTACATTGTGAGTTACAGTTGGTGGTTTGTTTGGTCATTAATATTTGACATGATAGGACGACACCATCAACTACATTGTGAGTTACAGTTGATTATTTTGTCATCAATATTTGCCATGATAGGACGACAACATCGACTTCATTGTGAGTTATAGAATGGTTTGTTCATTAATATTTGACATAATAAGACGACAACATCGACTACATTGTGAGTTACAGTTAATTATTTGTTTGGTCATCAATATTAGACATGATAGGATGACAACATGGACTACATTGTGAGTTACAGTAGATGGTTTGTTTGTTTGGTCATTAATACTTGACATGAGAGGGCGACAACATCGACTACATTGTGAGTTACAGGAGATGGTTGTTTGGTCATTAATACTTCACATGATATCAATATGTCAACAACCCTTATTCATTCTGTCATGAGAATATGTTAGTGTCTCTCTCTCATCTAGCTTGCTGATAAGCTTCAGCCTGGAGACATCGCTACTAGATTTGGTTCACTGCTGTTTTTGTTAACAATAGGGCTTTTGGGGATTCTATTTTTGGTTGGATTAATTGTTTTCAGTAATGTGTTGCAGTTGGTGGACGACGGGGGTTAGGTGTTTGTTGTTACTCAAATAAGTCTTCACAGGTTCATCATTGTGAGATGTGATGCGTCATTGTTTGCATTTCCATAAAGGGAGCCTGCATTCTGACTACAGGGATGACGCAAACGGTTGTTTGTTTTGGTGTCTTTTTTTTTTAAAATATTTGTTAGTAAGTTTTTTCTTGCCAAAACACGAAATTTGGTTCCTACTCTTACTGGATAAGGCAGAAAAGTTTTAGTGATTATCAATATTTTGCGCTGTTGCATCACTGGGCCCCCTTGGTTTACAGTCTCCACTGAAAGGGGCTAAACAATGGTTGAATCATGTTCGTTACCACTGATGTAATAGTTCATACAGTGTCCCCACCAGCAGTCTCTCATCAGCTGTGTGTGGCAGGACTTGCCCTGGCCATGTGACTTTGACTGTATTCTGAGTTGAGCTTAGTGGTTCCATGCTAGTTGTTATTGGTGGGTGAGTTATTGTCTTTGGTACCTGTTACTTAGCGATGTAACACGCCATTCTAATCGCTGTATCTCGGTTTTGTTGTTAACTGCTGCAAATTTCATCCTGAGGGTTCCATCAACTACATCACGACTTGTTATTTGTTTGTATATCAGTTCATATCTTTTGTATGCTTTTCTTTTGATCTTTTTCTTCTTTTTTTTGTCTATTTTTCTCTTCTTTTTTTTCTTTGCTTTCTTCTTTTTGTTCTATCTTTCTTTGTTTTTGTCTTTCATTTTTTCTTTCTTTTCTTCTCTCTTTCCTTCGTTCGTTTATTTCTTCTTTCTTTCATTCTTTTGTTTCTCTCTCTTTCTCTCTCACCTGTTTCTTCTTTTTGTTTTCTTTTCATTCTTCTTCTTTTTGTTTTCTTTTTCATTCTTTCTCTGTGCTTCTCTTAGTTATTGTCTTTCTTTCTCAATTTTTGTTTTCAACTCTTTCTCTCTTTTTTAATTTTCAAAAAATCTGTCTTTCATTTTTCACACTTCCTTTACTGGTTTTGTTTTTCTCTCTCTTTGTTTGGAGTTATTTCTACTGTACTTGTCTGCTTTGTTGTGACTGATTGGTCTCGTCATTAAAACTGCGGTCTATTGTTGTGCTCACAGGCAGAATACCTCTTCCAACACAACCCTCAGGTGGACTGAAGTGCATGCCAATCTCGTGTCCTCCTCCTCCTCCTCGTCGTTCTCGTCGTTGTCGTCGTCACCCCCTGATCAAAGACTGTGTAGAAATTGTCTTCAGTTTTGGATGTTGCGCAAGAGCCTGTTGGATATTCTGCCCCCTCCCCCCCTCTCATTCTCTGAGTGTATATAAGGGGGAGGGGGAGGGAAAAGGTAGGGGATGGTGGGTGGAGGGTAGGGAAGGGGGGGAGGAGGGGGGTTTAGGGGGGTTAGTATTCTGATTCTCTGTGTGCTTGCATGTATGTGTGTGTGGTGAGGGTGTGTGTGTGAAAGTCACTCAAGATACTATGTAAAAGTAATTTAACAAATCTTTCATCTAGTATTATTTTTTTTGGGAAGGGGGGGGGGGAGGGTTCGTTTGTTTCTTTTCTGTTTTTTTTTCTTTATTCTTTTCAATTTCCTTTTTTTTGCTTCTCTTTCTTTCATTCCTTTTTGGGGTTAATTTGAATTTTTTTTTGGGGGGAGGGGGGGGGAGTGGTTGTATCTCCAGAACACTGCAATTACCAAAACCTAATGTGTAGAGGAGTTAGTTGTTCTTTTTCTAGACACTTTTTTGCCAAGAAAATATTGTTTTCTTTTTTTTTTGGCTCATCTTTCTTTTTTCCCTGTGTTTTTCTTTTTGTTAGTCGATACCCCTTGTCATATACATATTTTTTGGCTCTGTACTTTTCCTGATCTGATTATGACGTATGTATTTACAAGAAGAAATGTAAAGAGTGAATAAATTCTGAAATGAAACAGTGATAAAACGTGGCCTTCCTGACTGCTAGTTTTCATGCAGTGTCTTAACATGTGTGTGTGTGTTTATTATCTCCCTTGAGATACCTTGCCCTGTTTTCAACAGAAACTTTGAACAGAATATTGTTGGTTTTTTTTGGTTTTACTGTTATAGGACAAGCTGATTCAGATGACTTATTTGTCCTAAATAGAGAATTTCTTTCTTTCTAATTTTTTAAATTTTCCTTTGGTTTAAACGGCTGTGATTCAATAGATACTTTCACAAACACCAGTGACTTATAGCACAGCAGGTGAAGACCACCAACCCATACCTTCTTTCAGTCCCACCCTTTTGGACAACCATTTTCTTTTCCCTTTTGGGCAGGTGGGTGGGGGTGGGGGAGTAGGGAGTAGGGAGGTAATCTTGCAGTCATTTTATAAGAATAAACTTTGCAGTATGTTAAAAACCATGTTGTCAAATATTCTGTCCATAAACTGCCTTTTGTCTTTTTTAGTCGAATCTTCCATGATTTTATGGAATGTGTAAAAAAAACAAAAAACATGAGCTCATACACACACTTGTCGTTAATACTATTTGTAATGTCTGGCCTCCTCTGTGGTGTAGCTCAATTACCAATGAAAATAAACACAGATATTGAGAAACCTCATTGGTATTTTGAGTGTAAAAGTATGAAAGAATGTCTGAGTGATGTTTTGACGATCATCTAAAAATGTCAGTAAAATGAGTGCACTAAAGCAAATAAAGAAAAAAAATTACATTTGAAATAGCAACTGAAACAACAATTGACAAATAACTATGCACACACAAAAAAGTGTTTCCTGATTTTTGCCTGTAATCCAAAGTCTTGCATGTAACATTATATTAAAAGGTAAAGGTACAGATGTTCTCGTAACCTATTCGGTTGTTGGGGAGCAAGATGTCAAACCTCAACTTCCCCAGGGGCCAGCATATTGAAGGCAGTGCCCATCTCCTCTCCCTCGCTGCTTTACCTTCCCTGACCCTAAAGAGGCAGGTACCCATTTACAGCTGGGTGAAGTGGGGGAACTGTACTGAAGCCAAGGCACGCAAGAAGGTCACCTATCCACGTGATAACCACGCTCAGTGCTGCTTAACCTTTGCTTGGGGAAAGCGAGTGCACTGACCACTGAGCTATCACGTCCCTAACATACATAATGAGCATGTAAAAGAATCCACAGCAACAGAACGGTAGTACTTGTCAAATTTCTGCAGACAAAACCATTTTCACAGGGGAACAAAATTATAGTGATGCATACAGGAAATGAAAAGCTGGATGGCACTGCACTGCAATCGTGGTAGCACTTTCTTCCCGGGGAGATCAGCCTGAATTGTAGGCAAAGAAATGAGTTGTAACTGTGCTGTACAATACGATTAAGCCTCAGCACCTGGGGTTTATCACAGTTCTTGATTAAACCATTGACGCTGGGGGCAACAGCAAAGTGAGAGGCTGTATGACCAGTGGCTTTCTTTCCCACTCATGGAATTCCACTTTACAGCTTAGTCTTCAGTGATCGACTATGACTCTCCAACTAGGAGGCTTGACTCGCAGTCCTTTTGTGCTGCAGCCCTGGGGGCTGGTTGGCCTTTGGAGAACATCTCCAACGCTGACTGTCCTTATGCCCACTTGGCCGAGAGAGTGGGGATGTACTGTGGGCAAGGCATCTCCACTATAATCAAATTTCTGCCCAGTTTCCAAAACAGCAGCTGCCTCCTCTGCTGTTTTGGAGGTCATCGTCGGACACGACGGACAAACATACATACAATACAATACAATGAAATTCATTACAATGCTGGCCATGCACTGCACTGCAATACGACATTATATGTACAATACGTAAATCACAAGATAGTATAGTACAATATAAATACGATTTAATGCAATGCAATGTGACCCAATGAAGAATGATAAAGTGCAATACAAGACAATGGAATCCAAAACTGTGAAAACAATGAATCAATCCTAATCCAAAACCATTCTGATTAAACAAACAAACTACCCAAAATACAACAAAACAAACTGAACAAAGCAAGCAAATAAACCCCACAAAAAGCAACCAACCATAAAACCCCAATGCATCTTGATTCAGTACAGCACAACATACACTCCGGTAGGCCTACAATGCCGCAGTGAAATGCCAAACAGCTACATGTCAAAATACTGCTTTTATTTGGAACAATAATACATCCCATCGTCTTCAAATTGTCATGCAAATTTACTAAACACGTTATATGCACACGGGGACAGGGTCTTTAAAACACACACACACACACACACACACACACACACATATATATCTGTGTTTATTGCATTATCCTCGAAATAAATCATTCAAAATATGCAATCAATACAGTCATACACATCCATACTTACACAATAACAACATGCTATCATCCCCAGTCGCACATACCACATTCCTAAAACACAACAATATCACCAATGAAATCACCTCCTGCCTTTGAACTCTTTCTCCTCCCTTCCTCCTTCTCTCTCCTCCCCTTTCCCCACTCTATCTCCCCCCCCCCCCCCCCCCCCACCCCCCGAATCTGCCCAGGTTGCCATTGAACGCTCAGAATATTTTCACCTTAGTTTCCTGAGCCAAACACGGTGACAATGGCTGTTGACTGGAGCATAACGGTACCGCTAGCTATCAGGGCTCTTTCTTACACACACAAACACTTTAATTTAATGCCTGTGCTGTGCCAATGCCCGCCAACCCAATGTCATACACACACACATTTTGTGTGCGTGGAGAGGAGCTCTAGTGCATACACACACACGCATACACACACACGCACACACGCATACACACACACGCATACACACACACACGCATACACACACACGCACACACACCGCACACGCACGCATGGACACACACACACACACACACACACACGCATGCAGCACGCACCCACACACACACACACACATACACGTTACTGCTTACTGAACAATCGTGATCAATTGATCAACTGATCTATCGATCAGTCTTTGGTCTGGCCTGTCAGCACGCTCTCTCTCTCTCTGTCTGTCTGTCTGTCTGCTTATCTGTCTGTCTCACTGTGTCTGTCTATCTGTCTCTGTATGTATGTACATGTCTGTCACCAGGTATAACAGGTGCTTGCTTTACACTCAAGTACTATTTATATAGGGACGGGATAGCTCATTGGTCAGAGCACTCGCTTTCCCCAAGCTAAAGTAAAGCAGCATTGAGCGTGGTTACCAAGTGGATGAATGACCTTTAGCGTGCCTTGGCTTCAGTACAGCCCCACCTCCCTCCCCCAGTTCACCCAGCTGTAAATGGGTACCTGCCCTCTTTAGGGTCAGGGAAGGTAAAGCAGCGAGGGAGAGGAGATGGGCGCTTCCCTCAATATGCTGGCTCCTGGAGAAGCTGAGGTCTCTGACGCCTCGCTCCCCTACGACCACATGGGTTATGGGACACCTTTTAATCCCCCCCCCCCCAGTTTTCTTTTTATAGCTTTTACTGCATATATAAGTATTTTGCGTGTATGTTTTGTTGATTTTTCAAGTAAGTCGCCAAATAATACAGCCATAATCTGACTTGAGGGGTTCCTCTCTCTTTCATGGAGGCTGCTACGTTGAATATAGGCAGTCTCCACGTAACATTTCCAAGCAGAACAGCATTTTGATGGAGGCCTGGACACTTTGCCCACATCAGTGCCAACTCCACTTTCTCCAAAAGTCCTTCGGATGAGACTATAAACCAAGGTACCGTGTGCGAACGCACGCAGAACATCTTGCACACACGTTAAAACCCGTTCCGCTTTTTGTAAGAGTAGGCTATTGCGTGCCAGTGGGAACGGATGATAAAATTTACAAGAAAGCATACACACGTGGACTGGATGTAAAAATAAAGCACACGAGTGCTTATTCCATTATCCTCGAAATAAAAGAATGAAGAATATCGGACAAAGCTTCTGGCTAGGGCTAAACATCCACGTACCCAACCATGACCACAGGCATCAACTGGTGTGTTCCCCTACCTTGAGATTTCTTCTTCTTCCTCTTCCTCCAACGTTCACACAGCAACCATTGCTGTCTGTGATATTCATGAGCAAAACTGCGTTGCGCTGCCTTTAAGCGACTGACAAGTCAGGCCCAGCGCAACCGACTTCGGCCTGGGAGAGAACTGTTATCATTGAAGTCTTTCTGGAAAACAAAATGCAAGAGAATGGACGGCATAAAACAGACAAGAAGGAGATGACAGGGAAAGAAAAGGAATAAAGCAGAAACAAAGAGAGGGATAGAAAAGAGGGAATTCCTAGCACAGAACTTCCAGAAGGTGGGGATGATATTTATACTGACAGGCCCTCGGCACCCCCCACGGGGAAAACCTATGGGTTTGTGTGTTTCTCTACGTAATCATCTTTAACTTAACGTCTTTTCACATTAAGTGATATTAGACCAAAAAAACTTCTTCCCAAGCGGGAAAACGAACTCCGGCCGTCGCGGTGAGAGCGCGGAATCCTAACCACTAGACCACTTGGGAACTTTCTCTCCGTACATGGGGTACAATGAGTTGGACGGCAAGGGAGCTTACCAACAACAGACCAGGTATGCCTGTATGCAGCCTGTCGATCTGTGACCTGCAGGTTTACCATGGTGGCCACTAGGTGATCAATAAAGAAGGAGCCTGTCACAATGTCCGTAATCGATCGATGCAATACCCCGCCTCCTTATAAGTATTACCTGCGAGTCTTCCTCCCACTTAATATGATGGCCCCCTACTACCACGTCCCCCCTGTCCCCCTCCTCCCCTTCCTTCTTCCCCAACTACCCCGCTGCTATCCTTTTCCAGTAACGTGACTGACTTCTTCCTTAACTCCTTAAGGAGTCGTTGGGGCACTTGCTTTGAAGTCAGAGTTCCTGCAGTGTACCTTGGGTCAGCTGAACAAGGTAGCCTATATCGTTCTCCATGGTGCTAGGGGGCATGGCATGGGAATGTTCACGTCATCTGTCGTTGGTTTTTTCGTTGTCCAGCTAGAGTCCTGAGGTTCGCCAAAAGTGAGGTGTTTGCCTATGTGACGGTTTTCGCCCACCATTAATGAAGGTAGCTGCATTCCATCTTCGGGGACGATGTTTAAACATGACACTAGTGTACATGCAGTTTTTAAAAAAAAAAAAGGCATAACATTGTTTTTTGTGTTATCCGTTCTTACCGGCATACATGGCATACTCCTTCAAAAAGCAGAATGGGTTGTAACATATGTGCAAGATGTTCTGTATGGTTTTGCATGGTATTAAAGTCATTGCTGATATTAACTCCAGGGGAAAAATCCCTCTTGACTGAGCATTTTGGTTGTGGCTGAAACCGGGATTCGATCCCGGGCCTGACGTCAAATCAGAAGGCCACGCAATAACCACGAGGCTACTCTGCCCCTTACCCCCCCCCCCCCCCCCCCCCCTTCCTCCTTTATCTTCATCACCTTTCGTAGTTCGTCTAGTCCTCTATTAAAACGTGGATGAGCTTTGACAGTGTGTGCAAGGTGTTCTGCTTACGTTCAGTTCACATAATTATGAACCTTGGTTTATCATCTCATGTAAAGGACTTTCTGGGCAGTGGAGTCAGCACCACTGTTCAAGCCAAGGGGGAAGATCCCCTTAAATGGATACCGATTTGCCTTTTAAAAAAGGTCAAGGTCAAGGTGCTCCCATACCTATGTGGTCGTAGGGGAGCGAGGCATCAGAGACCTCGGCTTCTCCAAGTGGGAAGCAGTTTGAGGGCGGCGCCCATCTCCTCTCCCTCTCTGCTTTACTTTCCAAGACCCTAAAGAGGCAGGTACCCATTTACAGCTGGGTGAACTGGGAGACTTCACTGAAGCCAAGGTGCACAAACGGTCACCCATCCATTTGCTAACCACGCTCGATGCTGCTTTAACATTGGCTTGGGGAAAGCGAGTGCTCTGACCACTGAGCTATCCCGTCCCCTTTAGCTACTCTTTGCCTTTAGTTAACTGTCAGATCACGAGTTCCATGCTTAGGCCTACCATTGGACCACCCTGTCCCAACCTCCAACCACGGGTATCAGTTCACGAAGAGCCCTGTCTAAGTGTTTTCGTGTTTCCATGATATGTGCACGTATCATTCTGAGTCGTAGGCCAATGCACGTTCTCAACGGCAGACAAGGTCGGCTATAATCTCTACATGCAGCTTGTAGCATTCTGACCTGCAGGTCGATATGCCAGACCGAGACTAACGCTGATGCATTATTGAGGAATGAGTCTTTGAGATTGTCTGTCACTGATCGATACACTACCCCTCCATGCCCTTTCCTACTGGTGTGAACATTCTTCCGTTTATTGTACCTGCTACCAGCCCCCCCCCCCCCCCATCTCTCTCCCCTAATCTTCCTTAACCTCTATCCTTACTTTCCTTTGACGTGACTGGCTTCTTCCTTAAGTTCTTGAAGAGGTTTTGGACACTGTACTAAACCTTTCTGTGTGGTGTATCTATTTATTAATTATATTTTTTCTTTTATTTCGAGGATAATGGGATAAGCAATCATGTGCTTTCTTATCCAGTCCCCGTGTGTATGCAGTTTTGTAAATTGTGTCATCCGTTCCATCGGGCACACAATGGCCTACTCTTCCGAAAAGCGAAACGGGTTTTAAAGTGTGCGCAAGATGTTCTGCGTGTGTTCGCACACGGGACCTCGGTTTATAGTCTCATCCGAAGGACTTTTGGGGGAATCAGCGCTGATGTTAACTCCAGAGGAAAATTCCCCTTGAACGAGATTCGAAACCGTGTCAGCAGATCACGAGCACACTGCGCATCACTCTAACCACCAGGCTATCCCGTCCCGAAGTTTGCTGAGCGAGTTAGAAATAGGAGAGTGTATCCCTGCATGAAGTTTGGTTTTCAAGCAGAATATCTCGGGCAGAATATGCTGGTATTAAAATAATGTATAGCGTACGCTGCTGCTGATAAGATATTCTATACGGCTTGCTTAAAGTGTTATTATGTTCTATCATTTCCCTTTGTCACTCTTGATATTGATGTTAGTGCCTCGACGAATATAGCCTCACCTACCATAGGACTATAAGCTTGTTTCTTTAACCAGCAAGCCTACCATGTCCTCCCCCAAAACTATAAGCACATATCACTTTGTTGTAGAACCTTGTCTAAGTGTGCGGCGTGTTTCCTCTACACACACACACACACACATACACACACACACACACGCACGCACGCACGCACACACACACACACACACACACAAACACACGCGCGCGCGCACACACACACACCCACAGCACACACACACACACACCCACAAAACACACACAGCACACACACACACACCCAGCACACACACACACACACACCACAGCACACACCACACACACCACACACACATACACACCACACACACACAGCACACACACACACACAACACACACCACACACACCACACACCACACACACAACACACACACAACACCACAACACCACACACACACGCACACACACACACACACACCACACACACTCACACACACATACACACACACACACACACACACACAGACACACACTACACATACCACACACACAGACACACACACGACACACACACACACACACAGCACACACACACACATACACCAGCACCACAGCAACCACACACACATACGACACACATACACACACACAACACCACATCACACCACACACACACACACACACTACACCACAACACACACACACAACACACACACACACACACACACCACACACACACACACACACACACACACACACACACACACCACACACACACACACACACACACACACACACACACACACACACACACACACACACAGAGAGGTGTCATTATAAGTGGAAGGCCTACGTGAGCCAACAACAGGCCAGGTATAATAATATATAATAGACATGTCTATCTGTCTGTCTGCCTATCTGCCTGCCTGTCTGTCTGTCTGTCTGTCTATGACACTGACCCGGCATGCAGCGTATCGATAATAACAGCACACCGCTCGTACCTCACAGCACTGGCAGACAGGTGATCGATCAGATATGATAGGAAACTTTTCGACATTGGCGGTAATCGATCTCTACAGTACACTACAGTACAACACTCCCGTCTCCTTCCTAGCTGTGTGTGTAGTTCCTCTTCCACTGACGGTTCCTGACATCACGTCTCCAACTCCAACAGCCACCCACCTGTCCGCGCTTTTCTCCCCACTCCGGTCTCCGTTGTGTTCCACGCTAAGTTTAGTGATCGAAGCTTGGAAGCCAGAGAGGTAGAGGTAGAGGAAGGGTGGTGGTGGTGGTGGTGGTGGTGGTGGTCAAAGTCAAACTTTTATTTTCAGATGGTACATTGAATAAGCAGTGCATTTGCTTTATTTTTTGGTGGTGGTGGTGGTGGTGGTGGTGGTGGTGGTGTGTGTGTGTGTGTGTGTGTGTGTGTGTGTGTGTGTGTGTGTGTGTGTGTGTGTGTGTGTGTGTGTGTGGTGTGGTGTGTGTGTGTAGAATTGCAAAACTAATAAACAAACAAAACCCAAGCGATTTTGTCACTTGATAAGATAGAAAATACCAACACTTTATCATTCCATTAAACAGAGAAATCCACTTGGGTCACCAGCCATATATATATATATATATATATATATATATATATATATATATATATATATATATATATATATATATATATATATATATATGCATACGCTATATTTCTTGAGTTCCTTACTACCGTATCTCATGGTGGCAGATCCATTAACAATCTGCAATTCGCTGACAACACTGATCTTCAAGAACATCACACGCAAGCGAGGAAGAACGAGCAGGGTACGGCAGATAGCACAAGCACCATTACAGTTGATACAGTCGGGAAGCGAGGTGAGGTGTCAGAGACCTCAGCTTCTCTAGCAGCCATGCCTCAATATTCTGCCATTGAAGGCGGCGCCCATCTCCTCTTCCTCGCTGCTTTACCTTCCCTGACCCTAAAGAGGGCAGGTGTACACATTTATAGCTGGGTGAACTGGGGGACTGTACCGAAGCTAAGGCGCGTAAAACGGTCACCCATCTACTTGGCAACCACGTTCAATGCTGCTTAACCTTAGCTTGCGGAAAGCGAGTGCTCTGACCACTGAGCTATCCCGTCCCCTAAAGTGTCACTAATGCACCCCAAACCACGACCCAGGCAAGAGACTGATGACAAGGACAACGACGACGATAATGATGATGATGATGATGATGATGATGATGGTGATGATGGTGATGATGATGATGGTGATGATGATGATGGTGATGATGATGATGGTGATGATGGTTTGTATAATTATGGGCATGGCTAGGAAGGTAGGGAGGGGGGAGGGGAGGGGGAGGGTCGGTTTTTCTTCACATAACAATGATATGGATAGCATAATTGATGCCCACTTTGGTAATTTGGTCCATGGGTATAATCATTGTAGGAGATTTAGGGAAGGGGTACCTTTTCAGTATCAATATAAACCACCATACATCCTTATTTGAAGACCGCGAAAATAGCTATTTTTGTATATTATATGGTATGGGTATTGTGTGGTGTGTGTGGTGTGGTATAGTATGGTTTAGTATGGTATTATTATAATTATAGAGTATTATATTACAGAGTTGTATTATGCATTGCACCGTATAATTCACATTGTATTGTGTTCAGTTGTGTTACAATGCATTGTGTTGTATTGTATTGCCTTGCATTGCGTTGTATTGAATTGTGTTGTATTGCATTTTTTTACGACTCTTGACTTCTTGCATTTAATTTGGTATACTTTTATCGAGAACATCCCATCGCTATGGTATGCACTACCTGTTCTTATTAGGAACCTGTATACATGGTCGTGTACATTTTATAGTGGGAACTTTTTTCTTTTTTTTGCTGCCTCATCTTCTGTGACGTCCCCCGTCCTGCTGTTCCCACTCCGCTCATTCCAATCTCCCCGCCACAGCCACACCCAGATTTGTTATGTCTCATCCTCAGAGTCGGAGGTCCACAGGGATCCCATCACTATCAGGCCTCCGTAGGGCCACCAGCCAGAGGGGTCCTGCACTGCTGCTGGGTCACTTTGGTGGTCTTCAGTGGCGCCTGTTCTGAGCTAACATTCGCAGGACACCACCTACTAAGCCTACTACTATCGACAGTATTAGCTCGGTCGCGGAGCCAGACTGAGTTGCCCACCCGAGGTGGCAACCACCACAACGTCCCTCCAACGACTGTCCCCCGCGAACCTCCAACCCCAAAGGCCCTGACACAAACTAGCCACAGGCACAGAAGTGTATGGGCAAACCGAATCTGAGGTCACCATGAGACCAGAGCACCTGGGACAACCGAATCAGGGGCAATTTTTTTTTATTGCATGATGATCAATGACAATGAGGATGACATAACCATGCTGCTGTGGAAGTGCATATGCTTTGAGACTACTTGACAGGGTTGTACTCTACGCTTACTATCATAATATATCCCGGCGTCAACCAGGCCCGAGAGATACAGACACCTGCAGTGTTGGTCAGGTAATTTGAGCAACACTCTCAAACTCGCATCCGTTAAGTGGATGAAGCTCGACTGTGTGGTCCCAGTCTTCCCACTGAGCCCACAGCACACCCACTCTGGGTAGGAGCCGGCCGGAGTCCGAAAAATCCCTATGACTCTTAGGGTAATCGAACCCGCGACCTCCAAGTCCGTAACCCAAGGCGCTAGCCGCTGCGCCATGGCGGCTGGTATTATAGTGGGAATTTATCTCGTCTGCTCTTACTGCAGAATGATGTAGAGTTTTGATCAAACTTCTGTATTGTCTTGTGCTGCATTGTATCATATGTTTTGTAGTAGTGGCTTTATGCCGTATGGAGTTGCATTGCACTGCATTGTGTTGTGTTGTGTTGTGTTGCATTGTATTGTGTTGTACTGCATTATATTTTGTATTGCATTGTATTGTGTCGTATTATATCGTGTTGTATCATATTGTATTGAAACGTATCACAACACACGGTAAATCAGAATTTCATCGCAGCAATAACAAAATGAAAAGAAAAAATTCAACGAAATCACTAAAATACGGTCCAGTATGTCATTTTATTCTCAACAGTCAATACAATATTATCACATTAATTGTTGCATTGCCGTAAGGATATTAGGCACAAAGAATACTATATATATATAATAATCATAATCATCATCACAAAGCAGCAGTATATAAACATCGCACGTAATGCGACAATAATACTGTATGCCTTTGAAACCTCTTGAAACAGTGATAGCTTAATACAGATGAGGATAGGAAATGTTCGTTAGATAACAGTGCACACGACTATAGAATTCTGAAGCCTTGAACATAGTCAAAGGTACTTATTTTTGCTCAGCTTACAAAGTTTATGCCACACACGAGAGAGAGAGAGAGAGAGAGAGAGAGAGAGAGAGAGAGAGAGAGAGAGAGAGAGAGAGAGAGAGAGAGAGACATACAGACAGACGGCGACAGAAACAGAGAGACAGAGACAGAGAGACAGGATAAAGAAAGATGAAGTGAAAGCTATGTAGATTTTGGATATTTTTCTGTTGTTTTTTTTTTTAGTCACTTGCCGTAAGTTTAGTGGTGTGTCTCTCACTATGCGTGCGTGCGTGCGGTGTGTGGGTGTGTGAGTGAGAGAGAACAAATAAATGAATTTTTTATTATTTTTTAGAGGGGACAAGAACAAGGACAATGACTTCTTTTTTTCTCTCAAGCCTTCGAAAACAAACAACCCCCGTAAAAGAAACGTATGAACCCCACCTCACATCCATCCCCGCAAAAAAGGACGAAAATAATTATGCAAAATTTACATACCAATGAAAACATAGCCAAACTCGAGAGAGAGAGAGAGAGAGAGAGAGAGAGAGAGAGAGAGAGAGAGAGAGAGAGAGAGAGAGAGAGAGAGGGAGGAGAGACAGAGACAGACAGACAGAGAGAGGGAGAGAAAGAGACAGAGACAAACAAAGAGAGACAGAGAGACAGAGTAAACACCATCACACAAACAAAAAGAAAAGTAGCTTTATGTGGAATTGTGTAAACTCTAGCATCCCCCCCCCCCCCGACAATCCATTCAACATATGCGTCACATAATGATCAACTTTATAATAACATATAACACAGAAATTAAATGATCATGGTTTGTACACATGGCGTGCAATAATACTGACACAATGAGAACAGCAGTACCGCACATTTATGTCATGTAAAAGTTGTACATATATACATGGCAAAGATGCCTTCATTTTTCAATGTAATACTTATGGCTGGTTTAAACATTATGCATCAAAAGCAATAATTGTGACAAAATATATACAGAAAAATGTCTTCAATACTTATAACAAAACAGAGAGAAAATCGGGTTTAATACTTCCTAGCGAAAATGAATACAAATCACGTTTTCCTCGTTATCATGTACTTTGCTCACAGCCAATCAAAATTGCTTAATGCCCACTGTCTGCGCAATATGTATTATTTTCTTATTGCTGCTCTTGATATGCACGTCAGTTCAACCGTACTATTTTCTTTAATAAACAGGATAAATATAAAACAGAATGCATAGATAAATGTACATGAAACTGATTGTGTCAAAATCCATACGATATATATATATATATACATATATATATATATGTATATATATATATATATATATATATATATATATATATATATATATATATCCTTTGCCTTGGAAAAAAAACTGTGTCAAAATTTTATTTGTCGTAAAGTAAAATTCAATGTTCATGAATACCTAATCAATTGTGTCAGAAATTCATGTATAGTATAACTTTCACAATATCAAAACAATAATGTTCTTATTTTGACTGATGTGATAAACACCAGTGAAGGCGGGGCAGTTAAAATAACGTTGCATCCATGCTATAACCTTTCTCGCGAAAAGTGCTACACTTTGTCATCAAACTCATACTGTTTCAATACTTCCTAATACTACAACATAAGGCGTTGGCATAGTAAGTTTCACTCGGGATAAACAGTACTTTTAATACAAAAATGATGATTTGAAAAATTGAAAAGGAATTTTAATACACAATTGATATGTCTGTATCAAAATTAACATTTTTCTTGTAGGCAGTATCTATTCGTGGCGTTTGACAACGTTGCTTCCCATGATTGTAATTATAATGCTCAAGGAATGTGGGACTTTTTGATTTAAAAAGAAAAGACAGCAGTTTTCTTACAATGAAATGGGCACGGGACAATACTTGGTTCAGGAAAGATCTCATCTAACCCTGCTTTCTTTTCACCGATGGTTTTTTAAAATCTTTTTTTCAACAGTAATGAATATCAATGATAACTGTGGTAGAAACAATACCGAAAAAAAGAAACAGTCAACATTGAGCAGGCCTGACACATAATATTTTTCTTGGTGAAAAAAAATCGAGAAATGGACATATAGACAATCATTCGAATTGAAACAATGTTTAAGTAACGCTGCATTAAATAATCGAAACAAAACGATTCCATGTAGTCCTGGATTAAAACACATTTGATTAGCTTGCCATTTTTGTTGTATAATCCCTGCACTTTCCTGACCACATGAACCTACTGCATTTACACTCTAATCATACTCATGTGCCATAGTAATGTTGTCGTCTGATTATGCTATGAACCACACAACTCTTACTAATTTCGCCTTTTGGTTATACTAATGCACCATACTTTGCCTTCTGATTATACTATGAACCACACGACTTGATGTTTTTGCCTACTGGTTATACTATGAACCGCACAGCTATTACTGATTTCGCCGTTTGGTTATTCTAATGCACCATCCTTTGCCTTCTGATTATTCTATGAATCACACAACAATTAATAATTTTGCCTGTTGGTTATACAAATGCACCATAATTTGCCATCTGATAATGCTATTAACCGCACAACATGACTTTGCCTACTGATTATGCTATTAACCGCACAACATGACTTTGCCTACTGATTATGCTATGAACCGCACAGCATGACTTTGCCTACTGATTATGCTATGAACCGCACAACATGACTTTGCCTACTGATTATGCTATGAACCGCACAACATGACTTTTCCTACCGATTATACTATGAACGATACAACCATGGATGACTTTGCCTACTGATTATACTATATACATACAACTATGGATGACTTTGCCTACTGATTACGCTATGTACCGCACAACTATAGATGACCTTGCCTACTGATTATACTATGTACCACACAATTATAGATGACTTGCCTACTGATTATACTATGAACCGCACAACTATAGATGACTGTACCTACTGATTATACTATGTACTTTACAACTGTAGATACCTTTATCATTGATTATTCTTTGTACAGCTATTGATAATTTTGCCTTCTGATTATGCTTTCGACAGATCTTCTTTAAAATTGAAAAAAAGTCATTTGAACAAGAATCCAGTTGTATGGCTTTTTTTGTAAAAAAAAAGAGAGAAAATAATAAACTGAATAATATATCTACATAGTACCAACTAACTACCTTCAAGATAAGATAGTAACTACAGCATCATCCCCACTAACAGCAGCAACAAGAACAACACTAACTGCAATCAGCAATAACTGCTACCATAACCACCAATGTGATGATGATGACACAACGACGACGATGACGACGACGACGACGACGATGATGATGATGATCATGATCATGATCATGATGATGATGACGACGACGATGATGAAAAAAATGGCCGATCCTGCCTGACATCTCTACATAGATCAGCACAAAAAGAAAAAAAAAAACCCTGACTTTTTGTGTCAGATGAAATATTATGATAATTTTGCCAACTACCTTTTCATACCTTCCATCACACTTTCAGAATATTCAGGAACCAGCAGCACACGATGAAAAAAAAGTTCACTATCACAGTCATAAAGATTTGAAATATAACATGTTTTACATGTTCACAGTATAGGAACAAGCATGACATAAGATATGATTTGATAAACGCAGCAGCAATACCTTTACATACAATTTTTTTAACGTTGTTGTCATTAAATTGAAGACAACAACAACGTAAAAAAAATAAAGGAAAACTAACAACTTAAAACTTTCACGCATTAATTCACTCTGTCACGTATAGTACGTGCAAAATTCAATGTCACTGTTCTTCAGACATGCCTAACGCAATCTACAAAACCATCCGTCGATACAGTTGACCACAACTGGTTGGACAAATCCAATCCTTCCACTGGAGAAAGAAAGAAGGAAGTAACCACACTACTGCAGGATGAGATGACACTGCTTTCCCAACAAGCCTGATGTCGTTTCGTCAATCCATCTTGTAGGCAGTATACCCACACTCGCTTACGCGAACCAGTCTTTCCATGTAAACAAGATTTACAGAACATAACAGCAACGCTGGCATGATTACATATCGATAATAATAATATTGCGTGTAACAAGTTTGGTCTTCGTCACCAAAGAGGCGATGCCATAGACTTTAAGCCAAAGTCAAGTTAAAAACACTTTAAATGTTCATGCAGACATAACATATCTCTTGTTGCTTTGATTTCAGGATGGTTCTGATTGTAGTCAATTCACCCGCGCAGAAAATGTCACGATTTTCACAATATGAAAACTACACCAACACATACCCCTCCACCACTACTACTACTACCACCACCACCACATACACTGACACACACTCAAAATACTGACATGTCGACAGAGGCATGTATACATCTTGTATCTTGGTGACAGAACTACAGATCACAGAAACGGCTGGAGAGGTTGGGTTTTTGCTGTTGTTGTTGTTGTTGTTGCAAGTTATAGTGCCCTTGTTTACATCACCATTCTCTGCTCTCATCGCCACAGCTGTCAAGGGACATGTCCAGGCAGTGACTTGTGTTTTTTAAAAAGTAGAAATAAAGCTGCCTCTGCTCTCATCGCCACAGCTGTCAAGGGACATGTCCAGGCAGTGACTTGTGTTTTTTAAAAATTAGAAATAAAGCTGCAGCCTGATTTTCACGCTGTGGACTCTGTTGCCAGTGTCTTAGGGTTCTCAGCAACTCTTATTCATCGGCTCATAATTATGAGCTGAAGGCGACTTGATAGAATGTTCGTCAATTTCTGGGCTATGACATTTTGAACATCACAGCTTTCATTTTCTCAAATCCCCGAATTCGGAATACGGCTAGCTAAATGATGGATAAAAATAGTCGTGTACGTGAAATCTCACCATTGGTGAACCTCGGAGTTCTAGCCAAGGAACGAGAGAAAAATCTCTGACATTCCCCCATCCTAACCTGAGGTGAGGTGAGGTGAGGCGAGGTGTCGTGTGTGTCTGAAAAGAACACTCCATTTTCGCTACACAACATCTCCAGCACGACAGGAAAGTAAAAAAGAAAAACTCCGATAAAACATGAAAACAATGAGTTTAAAGAAGAGAGCAGACAGAAAAACAGAGAATTTCTTAGAGTCAAAAGAAGAGATGCCTCATTGAAACATACTGAATCAAGATCACTGAGTAACCCTTGAAGAAACCAAAAAAATATTCTCTATAACAGATTCTGGAACTTGCAAAGATGTTCAACACAGAGCCAAGTATGTTGGACACGAAAGTAGTTCAGACACCAAATACTCAAGCTGAATCAATACTGGTAGGAGTTGCTCTGTTCTAATGCTGAGGGTAACTTACAAGTACAACAACAAATCTGCTGTTGCCAATACTGATAGTTATCAGATGTGTTGTAAGAACGGATTTATCAGTCATCCAGAGCAACACTGCATTCATTCAGCCAGCGGAACTCTAGTTATAGCCTGACATTTGCTGCTCAGTCCATCACGAAAGCCGCACCAGGAACTGCAGTCACAACACCTGGCATAGCAGAGCAGCCTGAAGCATGGTCATGATTATGAACGGTCAGATGCTTTTGATTCCTGGTCACCACAGCCATCACTCCAAGGAGAATGTTCATGACTATGAAAGGGTTGATGTCTCTACATTCTTTCCGAGTCTGGACACTGCAGACTCAGACATCACATGTTCACCAAGTTTCACACTGGTGGTTCTGAGTCTTGCCCCTGTGTGTGCACTTCTCCCCTGACAGTGGAACACTTCCTCCAGACCTGTCTCTCCAACATACCAAAACCTGAGGACTGGCCGATATCTGGCCTACTGACCTGCCGATGAGGGACAAAGTCTTGGGACCCCTGGAGGGCCTTCAGCGTGCCGCAACATTTGTCAGGGCCTCTGTGTGAGCGTTCGACGAAGTAAAAGAAGAATTCATGTCACCACACTTATCATGGCGTGGTTATGAACTGCTGCATATTTCTCAATCTTCGTCACCATCACCACGAACATGGGGAGAAGAAGGTTCATCATCAGGAAGGGCTGGACTTCTCTAAAGCAACGTCACCACGCCCAGTCACGAGATAAAAAAAGAACATGCAGGGTTATGAGCGGCTGGAGGCCTCCAGATCCTGCTCTAGGCTGCTGCTAACGTTGCTGACAGTGGCGGTGGTGGCAGGGTCTTTGCTGGACAGGGACCCCGCGGCGTCCTTCAGGCGGTCCTGCATGCTCTGGCCGTCCAGGGTGGCGCGGGTAGCCAGGCGGCTTTGCTGCAGCCCGGGGTGCCGCTGCCGCACACCCGCCTCCACCAGGTCCTCGATGAAGGTGAAGGCGGGCACCGGGCGCAGGCTGGGCACGCGCCACTTGGTCCTGGACACGCTGGTGCCCTGCCGCGTCATGGCCGTGGTCACGGGGTGCACGTCACGCGGGCACAGCGCGCGCCAGGGGTGGCGGACCTCCTGAGGGCAGGAGGAGGAGGAGGGCGGGGATGACGCCTGTTTGCCGGAAAAAGTCACGCGCTGGGTTTGGGGAGATGATGGTGATGATGGTGATGGGGGTGGGTGCTGGGTGGGGGTGGTGGAAGGGGCAGGGGAGTGATGACCCGTGTGATGGTTCTCCCGTGTCCGTGCGTCTTGCTCAGCGTCTGTAGGAGGTCTGCCCACCACGGGTGTGGGCACCTTCCACCTCACCCCCACAGAGGGCACCTGACTCCTGCCCGGGTTGAACTTGGGCCTGACGAAGCTGTAGACCCCGGGCTCGCTGTGCACAGTCCCGGCACTCCTCTGCCTCCGCGACAAGGCCGTGTCCGTGTGCCGAGGCGGGTCCTCCTCTACCTCGGAGTCCCCGGGTTGCTGCTTCCAGGACACCTTCAGCCCCTTCCTCCGGCAGCTCTTGCCGCTGGACCAGCCCGAGGTCAGGTCGTCAGAGTCCGGAGTGTCGGTGCCGGCCCTGGAGGGCAGGGTCACCGTCTCGTAGTCCACCGCCTGCCCGCGCCCGAAGAGCTGGTCCTCGCCGTGCAGACTCTGCCGCCCCGAGGCGTACTTGTCGGCAGGCTGGAAGATCCCTGCCCGCTTCACCCACGCCACCTGGCCGTTGCCCACGTACGTGCGTGTGGAGGCGTCTCCTCCTCCTCCTCCTCCTCCTCTGCCTCCTCCTCTGAGGATGGCCAGGGCTGGGGAGGGTCTGTCCAGGTACTGGTTGTTGAAGACCTCCTCCTCCCTTTCCTCCCCGGGGAAGTGGTCAAGCTGGCCGGCGCTGGAAGACCAACGCCTGGTCAGGAAGACGTCAGGCAGGTGGAAGGCATCCCCACCCCCAGGACTGAAGGACCCCGCCATCTGCTGCCTCAGGCGCTGGTAGCGCTGCTGCTGATCCTGCTGCTCCGCATTCTCCTTGGACGCCCTCCGCTTCAGGATGGAGGGAGGCATCTGGCCCTGCGAGTCCCTCTTGGACGTAGGCCTGTAGAGCTTCCTCACAGATTCCTCCGGAGGGGCTGACCTGGATCCGCTGGTGGTGGTGGTGGTGGTGGTGGGTGTCGTTCCAGAGGAGGAGGAGGGGGCTGTTTTGTGGCGGGCGGCTTTGCGGAGTCTGGAGGTAAGGCTGTTGGCCAGAAGGTTGATGTCGGCACCCCTGCTGGGCATGTTCCGCCACGGCTCCCCTCCTCCCCCTCCTCCCCCTCCTCCCCCTCCTCCTCCTCCTCCACCACCTCCCAGGGGTTTTCGGTTATGGCGGTGATCGTGATGGGGAGGGGAAGAGTGGTAGGGGCTGTGAGAGGGGGAGGGGGAAGAGGGAAGGGTTCTGTGGTTGTCTGACGTCACGTGGCCACCACGTTCCTTCATGGTGAGGGTGGGGGTGGGGGTGGGGGTGGGGGTGGGGTGGTGGTGTGGTGGTGTGAGGGTCAGGACCAGGTAGACGTGGCCTGGACAGGTGTGGTGTGGCTGTGGGCAGATCTGTAACATGCACCAGACACAGTCATCATCTCTGTCCTTTAAAGACACAGACGCTTCAAGAACGTCTACCTTTTAAAACAGGCTTTCGATATGTGGGATGTTTTCAGGTGGAATCAATAACGGCAACACAAAGTACGCACATACACATATACACACAAACACATGCACACACACACACACACATACACACACTAACACACACACACACACACACACACACACACACACACACACACACACACACACACACACACACACACACACACACACACACACACATTGGATGAGACTATCAACCGAGGCCCCGTGTGCGAACGCACGCAGAACATCTTGCGCACACGTTAAATCTGTTCCGCTTTTCGTAAGATTCACGCCATTGTTGCCGGTGGGAACAGATGACAAAATTTACAAAACCGCATACACACGGGGACTGGATGTAAAAAAGCACATAAGTGCTTATTCCATTATCCTCGATATAAAAGAATAAAATAAAATAAAATAAAATAACATAAATACACACACACACACACACACACACACACACACACACACACACACACACACACACACACACACACACACACACACACACACACACACCCCGAGGCATCCAACCGAACAATGGACCAATCATTCCACCAACCACACGGTTGAGAGAGTAATATTTGAAGGACGGGAAGGGGAAAAAACTGATGACAGTGACGATGACGACGATGATAACGAGGATGATACCAGTGGTGATGGTAGTGGCGGTAGTGATGGTGGTAATTTTGGGGGTTTGTATTGGTGGCAGTGGTAGCGGTGATGTTGTTGATGATGATGATGGTAATGATGATGATGATGGTGATGGTGGTGGTGATGATGATGTGGTGGTGGTGGTGGGGGTGATGATGATGATGATGTGACAACGACGATGATAGTGGTGGTGGTGATTGTGGTGGTAATGATGAGGATGATGTGGTGGTGGTGATTGTGGGGTGATGCTGAGGATGATAGTGGTGGTGGTGATTGTGGTGGTGATGATGATGATGATGATGATATGATGACAATGACGACACCAGTACCTACTGACGTTGATGATAGCACCGCAGATCAGGAAGGCACCGTCAGAGGAAAGCTGTGTACTGTTGTGTGTGTGTGCTGATGTTTGTGAGGCTGTCACGCGGCACTATTCATTGATTCTGGTCTGCCACTGTCAAGAGGGGACTCCATCCCAAAGCCATGCTATGAAAAACGGGTTTGGTGACTGCCAACACGGACATAATGATGTAACACCGCCGACCGTTGTTCAGCGATTTGCATCCATTGTGTTGTGTTGTATTGTGCTGTACATGTACTGTGTTGTGTTGTAGTGTGCTG
>CM054138.1:80925626-80935626 GCA_028751875.1 Rapana venosa | reverse complement strand
GTGTGTGTGTGTGTGTGTGTGTGTGTGTGTGTGTCTGTGTGTGTGTCTGTGTGTGTGTGTGAGTGTGTGTGTGTGTGTGTGTGTGTGTGTCTGTGTGTGTGAGTGTGTGTGAGTGTGTGTGTGTGTGTGTGTGTGTGGTGCGTGTGTGTCTGTGTGTGTGTGAGTGTGTGTGTGTGTGTGTGTGTGTGGTGTGTGTGTGTGAGTGTGTGTGTGTGTATGTGTGTGTTGTGTGTGTGTATGTATGTGTGTGTGTGAGTGTGTGTGTGTGTGTGAGTGTGTGTGTGTGGTGTGTGTGTGTGTGTGAGAGAGAGAGTGTGTGTGTGTGTGTGAGTGTGTGTGTGTGTGTGAGTGTGTGTGTGTGTGTGTGGTCTGTCAGCTGACATGGGGCTGGGACTTCAGTGTGGCGCCGGGCCTGTGGTGGTGGTGGTGGTGGTGTGGGAAAAGTTAATCTACCCCCCTACAGCAAAAACTAACAGCCAGGTGACGGAACAAGAATTGGCTTGGGGACGGGATAGCTCAGTGGTCGGAGCACTGGCTTTCCCCAAGAAAACGTTAAGGAGCGTCGAGCGTGGTTACCAAGTGGATGGGTGACCGTTTGCGCGAATTGGCTTCAGTACAGTTCCCCAGTTCACCCAGCTGTAAATGGGTACCTGCCTCTTTAGGGTCAGGGAAGGTAAAGCAGCGAGGGAGAGGAGATGGGCGCCACCCTCATTATGCTGGCCCCTAGAGAAGTGAGGTCTCTGACGCCTTGCTCCCCTACGATCTCATTGTTTATGGGACACCTTTACCTTTTCCTTTTAGTAAATTTTGTGGGATAGAATATAATTATCATGCGGGTTTTTATGACAGAAGTTAGAATATGGACAGGTTTAGGAATGTTTATTTAGATGTAATAGGCTTCAGTCCTTTTTCTGAATGGGCTACATATGACAAACATGTAACAGTATATTTTATGATAGACAATGCAATCGATAATCTTCTTCTTCTTCTTCTCCTCCTTCATTTTCTTTTTCTCCTCCTCCTCCTCCTCTTCCTTCTTCTTCTTCGTCATCGAATGCTCAGACAGCAACTATTGTTGTATGTCATATGAGCGAAAGTGAGTTGCGCTACCGCTAAGCGCCTGACAAGTCAGGCCCAGCGCATCCGACTTAAGCATGGGAGAAAAACTAATTGTTATCTTTTAAATCTTTCTGGAAAAGAGGCAGAGGAACGTATCAACCAAAAAGACAGGAAATAGACAAGAAGGAGGTGACAGGAAGAAAACGAACGAGGCATAAACAAAGAGAGGGATAGAAGAGAGGAAATTCCTCACACAGATCCAATATGGCAGGACAACACAACAGGAACTGTTTCACTTTCTTTGCACTATAGCACAAACTGTTTATGCTCAATAGAACGTGGAAGTTTGTTTCTGAATTTGAGAGAGAGACAGAGACAGAGACAGAGGCAGACAGACAGACAGACAGACAGACAGAGTCAATGACAATAGAGGGACACAGATAAACACCCGGACAGCCATCCATGAGATGAAAAAAACAAAAACATCAAAATTAAAGAGAAAATCGGACGGACAGACAGATCGACTGACAGAGAGAAAGACAAACAACCAGGCAGACATACAGGAAAACAAACAAGACAGAAAGACAGAAGAAGACAAAAAGAGACAAAATAGATATTGGGAAAGACATAAATCAGACAAAAAAAGTACTTCACACAGAAACACCGAGCCACAAGCAACAAATAGATACACAACTAGACCTCCAGACTGACAGACAGACACACAAACAGACAGAGAGACATACAAACAGACAGACAGAGAGACATGGAAACAGACAGACAAAAAGACGGACAGACAAAAAGACAGATATACAGACACATAACCACTGTGTGGTAAGAGAGAGGGCAAGAGAGGGGTGGTTTTTTTTCTTTCTTCGGCTAGAGCTCCGAGATTCACGAATGGTGCCCCCCCCCCCCCCATCCCCTTACACACACACACACACACACACACACACACACACACACACACACACACACACACACACACACACACACACACATACACACCATTTAGGTGGCTGCATTCCAACTTCGGAGATGGCGTTTAAACACGACACCTGTGTAAATTTTTTTCTGTGGAAAATTTGTCACCCGTTTCTACCGGCACTCAATGGCCTACTCTCCCGAAAGGCGGAATAGGGTTTTAACATGTGCGCAGGATGTTCTGCGTGCACTCTCACACGGAGCCTCAGGTTATATAGTCTCATCCGAAGGACTTTGACATTCTGTTCGATTTTCTTTCCCTCCATCAAACTGGGAAGAAAGAGCAAGGCTGGGAATGGAACCCAGAACCTCATAGTTTACTTGTCATGCAAGTGAATGTCTTAACCGTCCTGCCACATTCCTTCTTAGAGAGGAGAACAGAAACGGGAAGGGGGGTGTGGGGGGGGGGGGGGAGGGGGGGGAGGGGAGAGGGAAGGCGCGCGGTGGGGGGTGGGGGTGGGGGGGGGGGCAGGTAGACAAAGAAACAAGGATCGGAAGCCAGCCACAGAAGTATGAGTCAGAGCCAGCCCATAACTGAGCCAGCTCTTATATAACAGCAGTGTACACAATCATGTAGGGACCAGGTTAGCGACAGAGAAAGAAAATGAACACCAAAAAAATGTGGATAGATTATTTCGTGTCAACGTTGGTTGGTGTCAGTCACCTCGGTGTTGTCACAGTGGCTTAAGCATTTGTTTAAAAAAAAGACACAATCTGTGTGTGTGTTTTTTAAATTTAATTTATTTTATTCTTTTATATTGAGGATAATGGAATATGCACTTATGTGCATTTTTTACATCCTGTCCCCGTGTGTATGCGGTTTAGTAAATTCTGTCATCTGTGTGTGTGTGTGTGTGTGTGTGTGTGTGAGAGAGAGAGAGAGAGAGAGAGAGAGAGAGAGAGAGAGAGAGAGAGAGAGAGAGGAGAGAGAGAGAGAGGAGAGAGAGAGAGAGAATGTTTGCGTGCGTGCGCGTGCTTTACGACCATGCAAACTCCTTCACGTATGTGTGCATGCCTGCATTCATGCATGCTCGCGCACACGCGTGCGTGTGTTTGTTCAAGCTTTGGTGAGAAACGTGCCTATGTGTGTACATGTTATCGTTTGATCTGAAGCCGCGGTACACAGCTAAGCGGCTTATTGGAAACGTTGTTCAATCAGGTTTTCCCAGTCAAGCCAATTACAATTGTAGCGCTGTCAAAAGCGATACAGAGTTTTCGTCGGATCATGGCAAGTCACTGCCTTCCCCCCCACCCCCCCCCCCCCCCCCCGCTTCCCCTCCGAATGCTGGGTTCCTGTTAGCATAGATAACACCACAAGTTCTAGAAATCGTGTTGGAATTCCCTCTTTTCTACCCCTCTCTTTGTTTCTGCCTTGTTCCTTTTCTTCCTGTCACCTCCTTCTTGTCTATTTTTCTGTCTCATTGGTCCATTCTTCTGCCTTTTCCCCCCCAGAAAGACTTAAAAGATAACAATTCTCTTCCTCTCTAAAGTCGGATGCGCTAGGTCTGACTTGTCAGGCGTTTAACGGCAGCACAATGCATTTTTTGCTCATGAGACAGACAACGATAGTTGCTGTCTGTGCATTCGACGAAGAAGAAGACACAAAAACATATCTACAGGTGTTCCTATGCACATACAAACACATTGACAGACAGGTACATGCATGAATGTCGATCTACATCCATATTGACAACACACTCTCTATGCAAAAATTCATCACCCAGACCTGCCAGTCGTGCTTCTATCAATTACGGCAATTCGAAAGTACCTGTCCCCGGGGAGAGCGCATCGCCACAAAAGCAGTACCCCCAATTCTGTTTCCCCCCCCCTCCCCACCCCTGTTTGCAAGTGTATTTGTTTCCCTATGAGGTTGGCTTTTTTCTACATAATTTTACCAGGGATAACTCTCTTGTTGACGTGGGTTCTTTTACGTGCGCTAAATGTATGTTACACACGGGACCTCGTTTTTTCCCTCTTCTCTCATCCGAAAAAAACTAGCACCCAGACCACCCCTCACGGTCTAGTGTATGGAGGGAAAAGTTTCGGGCTCAAACGAGAATCGAACCTACCACTACAACACTTCGAGCCCGGACTTTTTAATCGTCCCACAGACCATGAAGACTGTGTCAGAGCTGTCTCCTTATTCAAATTCAGCAGCTCCAGAAAAATTCACATCCATTTGAAAATCATCATCTACTCCCTTTAACTATGTAACGCTGTCAATATGAACAAACATATTACATGACAAAGTGCCTAAATTCTTTCATTATTTAACGCCAACAATACCAGGCCGTGCTGGGGACGCCAGCCATTCCGTTTATTTCAGTTGTCATCCGCGGGTTACCGAAAATAAGCGTAAAAAAAGGATAATGAACATTCCATTGCACACAAGAACACGTAAGAAAAATGTCGGATGGGCAAATAACACTGCAGAGTGTGCCTCATCTCAGTGTTTACAGTTTCACTGTCTGGTCGCCCGAACACAACAATGCTGGCGCGTCAATGTCACATTATAATGTATGTATGAACAGAAAATTGTTATCACACTTGCTTAGAAAAAAAAAAGACAGGGAGTGGACAAGGAAGAAAGAGAGGCGGCAAACAGTGATGGAAAAAGACCAAGTCAAAGAGAGAGACAGGAAAGGGCACTTTCTAGCGCAGACTATTTAGAAGGCGGGGACGCAGGTTTATACCGAATCCCCCCCCCCCCCCCCCCCCCCCCCCCCCCCCCCCCCCCCCCCTCCAACAGATACACGTATGTATACACAAACATATATTAAAATTATACAGCCCCCCCCCCCTCCCAACAGATACACGTATGTATACACAAACATATATTAAAATTATACAGCCCCCCCCCCCCCCCCTCTCTCTCTCTCTCTCTCTCCAGCAGGTGGACAAAAACACTCGAACAGTCTTAGGTTCAATTCCACCCCAACACACACACACACACACACACACACACACACACACACACACACACACACACACACACACACACACACTCTCTCTCTCTCTCTCTCTCTCTCTCTCTCTCTCTCTCTCTCTCTCTCTCTCTCTCATATATATAATTATTCCTAAGGGGACGGGATAGCTCAGTGGTCGGAGCACTCGCTTTCCCCCAGCCAAGTTAAGCAGCGTCGAGCGTGGTTACCAGTTGGATGGGTGACCGTTTGCGCGCCTTGGCTTCAGTACAGTTCCCCCAGTTCACCCAGCTGTAAATGGGTACGTGCCCTCTTTAGGGTCAGGGAAGGTAAAGCAGCGAGGGAGAGGAGATGGGCACCGCCCTCAATATGCTGGCCCTAGAGAAGTGAGGTCTCTGACGCCTCGCTCCCCTACGACCTTATAGGTTATGGGACTCCTTTACCTTTTTTTTAATGGCGTGGACTGGATGTAAAAAAGCACTTGGGTACTTATTCATTATCCTCGAAATAAAAGAATTTGTCATTGTTTCCCCCCCCCCCCCTCCCGCTCTCTCCCCCCCTCTCTTTTCTCCCCTTTCTCTCTCTCTCTCCCCCTTCTCCTCTCTCTGTCTTGCTACTGGTTTTGAGTACAAAAACAAAGAACTAAAACATTGATATCATTTCGATTTCTTCTTCTTCTTTCAATCGTTTCTTGTCTCCTACGTGACAAGCCAGCCAGAGAAGGCCTGTGTATTAAAGTGTGAAAACACCGAAGTAACGACTACAATGGCCACTGTTCAGTCAGTCAGTCAGTCATTCATTCCTTCATTCCAACACACCCCGCGACGTATAGAATCCTTTTGTTCCCGCTACCTTCGCACAACATACACACAAACGCGCGCGCGCGCCCACGTACGCACACGCACGCACACACACGTACGCACGCACGCACGGATTCATACGTACAAACGTACACAGGTACACATACGCACAGATTCATGCATACATTCAACGCCCACTCACTCACACACACACACACGCACGCACGCACGCACAAACAAACAAACACACACACACCGCAAACACACAAACGCACGGATTCATGCACACGCTCAACCCCCCTCCCACACACACGTACGCACACACGCACAAACACACACCCATACAAACACACACACGCACGGATTCATACTTACACCCCCCCCCCTCCCTACACACGTACGCACACACACACAGCCACACACACACACACCCACACATCCACCCACTCACCTCCCCCCCCACCCCCCCCCCTTCCCACACACACACACACACACACCACACACACACACACACACAACACACACACACACACACACCACACACAGAGCTAAGCTTGACCTCCCAGAACGGTATAACGAGGTGATTGCGTGTGTTCCAGACACACTGGCAGTATCCTAACATGGAATGTTGAGCATTTAGTATGGAAGGGGGAGGGGAGAGGGGGAAAAGGGGGAAAGGGTTAAGGATGAGGGACGTTCTGTGTGTGTGTGTGTGTGTGTGTGTGTGTTGTGTGTTGTGTGTGTGTGTGTGTGGTGTGTGTGTTGTGTTATGTTGTGTGTTGTGTGTGTGTGTGGTGTGTGGGTGTTGTAATGTGTTTGTGTTGTGTTGTGTGTGTGTGTGTGTGTGTTGTGTATGTGTTGTGCTGTGTTGTGTGTGTGTGTTGTGTTGCGTGTGTTGTGTGTGTGTGCGAGGGTGGGTGGGTGGGTGGGGGTGGACGTGGGTGTGGGTGGTGTTGTAATGTGTTGTGGTGTATGTGTGTTTTTAATTTTTTATTCTCTTATTTTAAGGATAATGGAAATAAAAATCATGTGCTATTTTACATCCAGTCTCCCTGTGTATGTAATTTTGTCAATGTTTGTCATACATTTCCACCGGCACACTATGGCCTACTCTTGTGTGTGTGTGTGTGTGTGTGTGTGTGTGTGTGTGTGTGTGTGCTGTATGTGTGTTTATGTGTGTGTGTGTGTGTGTGTGTGTGTGTGTGTGTGTGTGTGTGTGTGTGTGTGTGTGTGTTAGGGTGGAGATGAAGGGACAGAGGGGAGTGAGTATAACTACGCACCAATGTACAAACGTTTGCTCTACTGTTGTAGCTACTGTAAATATTTTAGCATATACAAAAGGGAAGAAAGAAAGGAATGAAAAAGAAAGAAAGAAAGAAAGAAAGAAAAGAAAAAAAAGAAAAGAAGAAAAAATTCAGAAAGAAAGAAAGAGAGGAAGAAAAATTAAGAAAGAAAAAAAGGAAGAAAAAGAAAGAAAGAAAGAAAGAAAGAAAAAGAAAGAAAAAAAAAAGAAAGAAAAGAAAAAGAAAGAAAGAAAGAAAAAAAGGAAAAAGAAACAAAGAAAGAAAGACAGAAAAAGAAAACAAAATCGGTCACAAAAGATAAGGTAGGTATGTCCCACACATAAAATGCAAACATACACACGCACGGCAGCAACGCCAACACATACACACACACAACACGCACACGCACACACACACAACACACACACACACACGATCGTGGCAGTTCAGCCTATGGAGGTATTATTCGGTCTCAATGTCTATGAGGTCAAACATTGTTACAACCCCATACAGAAAATGTTCCCGCTACACTCATACAACGCGTAGACGTATTCACGCACGCACGCACGCACGCACACACACACACACACACACACACACACACACACACACACACACACACACACACACAGGTGGATCAGTGGTCTAGATTTAACGCACCTGCCGAAAAAGCGAAAAGTTCCGGTTGGAAGAGTGTGGTGGTTTGAACCCCGTTTGTGTCCAAAACTTTACCCTCGTCCACTAGACCGTGAGTGGTGGTCTGGGTGCTAGTCTTTCAGATGAGACGTTCACCGAGGTCCCGTGTGCAGCCCACATTTCGCGCACGATAAAAAAAAACACAAAACAAACCACGGCAACAAGAGAGTTGTCGGTGGCAAAATTCTGTAGTAAAACGTCATTCTGATAAGGAAGCAAATACACATGCCGACAGGAAAAGAAAACTAAATCGGTGGCGCTGCTCTTGTGGCGACACACTCTCCCAGGTGAGAGCAACCCGACTTTCACGCAGAGAAATCTGCCGTGACTTAATGTGGTATACAAAGAAGGAGAGCAGGAAAGAAAGAAACGAAGAAAGAAAGAAAGAAAGAAAGAAAGAGAAAAAGAAAAGGAAAATCAGTCTCAAAAGATAAAGGAGGGAGGTCTCACACATAAAATGCATGTACACACACACACACACACACACACACACACACACACACACACACACACAACACACACACACACACACACACACACACACACACACACACACATGTACAGAGTGAGAATAGGCACGGATACAATATGGCAGCTATACCAGGAAGGCATTTATTTGCTATCAGTATAAGATTTAATGTCAGTATCTTTTGATATCAGTATCTATAAGATATAATGTCACTATCTGTAAGATATAATATCAGTATCTGTAAGATACAATATCAGTATCTATAAGATATAATGTCAGTATCTATAAGATATAATGTCAGTATCTATAAGATATAATGTCAGTATCTATAAGATTTAATATATGCATCTATAAGATCACACAACGTTACAACCGTATACAGAAATGCTGCGGTTACACTCATAAAATACATATTCGTACACACGCACGTACGTACGCACGCCTTCTCTCTCTCTCTCTCTCTCACTCACACACACACACACTCACACACACAAACACACATTAACACACACACACACACTCACCACACAAACGCACTGACACACACACACACTAACACACACAAACACACATTAACACACACACACACTCACACACACACACACACTAACACACACACACACACTAACACACACACATTAACACACACACACACACACACTCAGAGCTACTTTGACAACTACCAAATACAAAGCAAGCACTCAAGCGTCTACACCTGGCTCTGCGACAACAAAAGAACCGCGTCCACACACACACACACACACACACACACACACACACACACACACACACACACACACAGACACACACACACACACACAGACACACACACACACACACAGACACACACACACACACACATTCACACACACATAGTCACACACACTCACACACACATACACACACATTCACACAAACATAGACACATACACACACAAAACACACACACAACACACTCACACAAACACACACACAGAGACACACACACAGAGACACACACACAGACACACACACACAGACACACACAGACACACACACAGACACACTCACAGACACACACACACACACACACACAGACACTCACACACACACTCACACACACATCACACACACACACTCACACACACAGACACACTCACAGACACACACACAGACACACACACACACACACACACACACACACAGACACTCACACACACACACACTCACACACACACTCACACACACACTCACACCACACACACACACTCACACACACACTCACACACACGCACTAACACACACACACAGACGCACACACAGACACACACACAGACACACACACTCACACACACATACACCCACACAACACATACAACCACACACACACACACCACACACACACACACACACAGAGACACACAGACACACACACAGACACACACAGACACACACACAGACACACACACACACACTCACTCTCACACACACACAGACACACACACACACAGACACACACAGACACACACACACACACTCACACACTCTCACTCACACACACACTCACACACACACTCACACACACCACAACTCACACACACACACTCACACACACACTCACACACACACTCACACTCACTCTCTCTCACTCACACACACTCACACACACACTCAACACGCACACACAAACCACACACTCTCTCTCTCTACTCACACTCACACACACTCACCTCTCTCTCACACACACACACTCTCTCTCTCTCACACACACACATCACACATACACATCACACACACTCACACACCTCT
>CM054138.1:80916560-80925126 GCA_028751875.1 Rapana venosa | reverse complement strand
ACAAAGTAGTATTTCCTAAACATCATGTTTTTTTGGTCAAACATTTCAGTTATCCAAATGAGATCAAAACCAGATTACGAGTTTCTGAATTATTTCCCTTTTTCTCTCCCACGCTCCCTATAGATTTGTTGCAATCACGATCATACAGCAGTGCAAAAAACCAAAGACAACAGCACAGGAGTTCTCTCTCCCTTGGCTGGCAAAATGGTTTTTAAAAAAGAAAACAAAAGAAAAAAAGAAAGAAACACACACAAAATACACAGCACGCACGGCGCGAGCTCACTAAACACACACAACCACACACACACACAAATACACACACACATTGTGCGAACGCACGCAGAACATCTTGCGCACACGTTAAAACCCGTTCCGCTTCTCGGAAGAGTAGGCCATTGTGTGCCGATGGGAACGGATGACAAATTTAATTGACAAAACTGCATACACACGGGGACTACATGAAAAAAAAGCACCGAGTGCTTTTTTCCATTATCCTCGAAATAAAAAAATTAATTTTTTTTAATGTTAAAACACACACACACACGAACAACACACAAAACGAACACACACATACACGTACGCACGCGCGCTCACTACACACATTCATACAACAACACACACACACACTCAACACACACTCGCTAAAAACACACACACACACACAACACACTCGCTAAACACACACACACACACACACAACGCGCGCGCGCACAGACAGCCATCACCCCATTTTTCAGACCCTCTCTCTTGGACAAGTTGAACCTGGCGGAGCCCATCCCTCACAACGCGCAGAGTGCATGCTGGGTATGTTTATATCAGCGACCCACCAAACACTGACATCAACTATGGGAACTTTAACGCGCATAATTATTTGATCTTCTGCATAAATATAAATATTATCATTATATTCACAAAGGGGATGTTGTTGTTGTTGTTGTTGTTGTTGTTGTTGTTGTTGTTGTTGTTCCTTCCCCAGCTTAACAACAGTCTGGGGGTCACCCAGAACGTACACTCTGACTCACTCATCCCCCCACCTGTGAAATCACTGTGAGATTGAAATTGCACACTGAAAGAGAAGTTTTGCGTGTATGACTTGTGTTGGGTTTTTTTTTTAAGTACCTCGCCATATAGGCAGCCATACTCCGACTTCAGAGGAGAGAAAGGGGATGAAGACACTGGCAGATCTGCCTTCTAAATTGTTTTGACCCCGGAAGTTCGTCAAAGAGAAAAGGAAAATGAAAATAACAAACAAAACAAACACACACAAAAAAACAACCCGTGGCAACATTCTGACGTAAGACGGGTTTTCCCAGGGAAAGCAGGCCACATTGTTTGTAAACAGATCTGCTTGACGTGACTGGTGTTATGCAATGTAAACATTGTCCTGGGGAAAACAACAGCAGATTTACGGTGGTGGACCCGAAACTTTTCCCCCATCCATAAGACCATGAGTGGTGGTCTGGGTGCTAGTCTTTCGGATGAGACGATAAACCGAGACCCGTGTGTTACACATACTTATTTAGTGCACGTAAAAGAACCCACGGCAACAAGAGAGTTGTCCCCGGCAAATTCTGTAGAAAAAAGCCACTCTGATAGAGAAACAATTACAGTTGCAGTCAGGAAAAGAAAAAGGAAAAAAAAAATGGGTGGCGCTGCTCTTGTGGCGACGCGCTCTCCCCGGGGAGAGCAGCCCGAATTTCACGCAGAGAAATCTGCCGTGACTTAAAGTGGTATAAATAAAAAATAAAAAATCAATGAGTTGAGAGGGTGTAGTGCATTGGGTTTCTTGCTGGAAGGTCGGCAGGTTCTGTCTGTCTGTCTGTTTCGCTCCTCGATTAAAGTTTGTTTATCAAAGGCCATATTTTTGCGTATGCCACGTTGTTTTCTTTATCCACATTTAGTTTGCATTCACCTTGGGGATGATATCTTAACACGACACCAGTGTGCTGCACTTGTTTTTTTTTTTATGTATTTTTGTTGTATCCATTTTTTATCAGTGGGGATACTTTAGATTTTTTTTTTTAAATTTTTGCGTGCTTTTTTTCACACGGAGTCGAGTTATAGTTTTTTCCCAAAAGGACTTTCGGGGAGTGGAGTCTGTAAGAAAGGTAAAGGCGTCTTAACTATGTGGTTGTAGGGGGAGTATGGCGTCAGACACCTCAACTTCTTAGGGGCCTGCATATTGAGGCGGCGCCCATTCACTCCCTCGGCTTTACCTTTCCTGACCCTATAGAGGCCAGGTACCATTTACAGCTGGGTGAACTGGGGAACTGTACTGAAGCCAAGGCACGCAAACGGTCACCCACCCAACTGGTAACCACGCTCGACGCTGCTTAACCTTAGCTGGGGGAGAGCGAGTGCTCCGACCACTGAGCTATCCCGTGGAGTCAGTATTGATATTAACTCTAGGGGGAAATTCCCTTGAAGGGGTGTCTGGGTGGTGGTCTGAACCCAGACTTGATCTCGGGGCACTTAGATTGCACAGCTGCTGATGATGCAGCTGATGCCAATGCCGCTACTTCCACACCGCACCTCTACAGTACTGTGTGCCACCGCTATTTCGGGTGCGGAGTGAAGCAAGGTAGATCTTCGTTCATATTCAAAAAGTGTTTGGAAGCAGGATGTTTTGTCCTTATTCACTCTAAGCGGCGCCTTAAAGGCTGGTGGATAGAGCGATCGGTTCGTGATGTGGCCCGCAGCCGAGTGGACAGAGCGTCTCACTCCCATCCTGGTGTGACCATGAAGCTGTGCGTTCCAATCTCGGCAGTGGCGTTTGGTGAATCCCTCGTCTTGGAACGTTCAGACAGCATATTGTCTGGCATTATGAGCGAAAATGCGATGTGTTGACGTTAAGCGCCTGACAAGTTTGGCCCAGGACATCCCACTTCGGCGTGGGAGAGAACTGTTATGTTTTAAGACTTTCTGGAGGAAAAAGGCAGGAGAATGGACCAAGAAGGCAGAAAATAGACAAAAAGGAGGTCACAGGGAAAAAAAAGGAACAAGGCCGAAACAAAGTGAGGGACAGAAAAGAGGGACGGGATAGCCTAGTGGTTTGAACATTGCGCCCGCAATCTGACGACCCGGGTTTGAATCCCGTTCAAAGGGATATTTTCCCCCTGGAGTTAACATCAGTGCAGACTCCACTCTCCCCAAAAGTCCATCGGATGAGACAATAAACCGAGGTCCCGTGTGTGAATCCACGCAGAACATCTTGCGCACACGTTATGTCCTGTTCCGCTTTTCGAAAGAGTAGGCCATTGTGTGCCACTGGGACCAGATGGCAACATTTTACAAAACTGCATACACACGGGGACTGGATTTTTTTTTAAGCACATGAGTGCTTATTCCATTATTCTCGATATAAAAGAATGAATAAATAAATTCATAAATTCCAAGCACAGAATTTCCAGAAGGTGGGGATGGTATTTATACTGACAGGCCCCCGGCATCCCAGCAGGGAAGTCTAGTAAAATAATGATGGGAAATTTAACTATCTCCTTCGGTCTCTTGAAAATAGATGCAGACCTGCCAGTGCCTTAACTCCTTTCATGCGTGCACGCATGCAGAAGACCAAAAGGGTGCTCGCTAAAGATCCTGTTATTCATGTCAGCCCCTCAGTGAGTGAGTGAAAGATTTTTGTAATTTTAAAATTTTCTTGTCGGATGGTTAGCCATTTGAGGTTTCTTCATTCAGGCTGGAGGTACTTAATCAATCTTTTTGTCTCGCCTGATGTATGTGTGATTGTTGAAAAGAAAGCAAGAAAATTTTGTAATAATGAATATAATTTTTGGAACTGATTACTGACATAGTACACGATTTATTTAATAATTGTCCTGCTTATGTGTGTTTACTTTACAAATTGATATGTTTCTTTGTGTTGTTTTCCTTTTTTCTTACATTAGCAAAGATTGCAATTGATGAAAATGATTGTTGTTGTTGGTTTACATTTTGCAGCTCAGCAGCCGTTATGTTCATGTTAATCTTCATTGTTTAATCGAGCACACCATAAGCTACAAGCTCGTCTAATATCACTTAGAGTGAACATACGTTAAATTGAAGACAACAACAAGCTTGTTGTTGCTATGATTCCAAAATGCTGTTTGTTTTCTATGCTTATACTCATTTCTGAATAAAACTATTTAAACCAAAGGAATTAAATGCACTGGCAGGTCTGCAATGGAAGTTGACCATTAACTTGAAATTTTAATTGCTTAGCACATTGCTTTATATCAACACAGATGAAAACAAGACCCAAATAAATTGATTGATGTTTGTCTGTCGTGTTCGACGATGACCTCCAAAACAGCAGAGGAGGCAGCTGCTGTTTTGGAAACTGGGAAGAAATTTGATTATAGTGGAGATGCCTTTCCCACAGTACATCGCACTCTCTCGGCCAAGTGGGCATAAGGACAGTCAGCGTTGGAGATGTTCTCCAAAGGCCAGCTAGCCCTCAGGGCTGCAGGACATATTAAGGACTGTGCAAATCAAGCCTCCAAGTCAGAGAGTCAAAGTCAATCACCAAAGACTTAAACTGTAAAGTGGAATTCCATGAGTGGGAAAGAAAGCCACTGGTCATACAGCCTCTCACTTTGCTGTTGCCCCCAGCGTCAATGGTTTGATCAAGAACTGTGATATACCCCGGCGCGGAGAAAGGCCGAAAATAACGGTAATAAAAAGACATTGGATAAAATACAAACTCATTTGAGACTGCAAACATAAGCTGTTGTCTTATCACGAGCTCAACACTCTAACCAACAACAATCAAACTCATGACAGCCCCCCCCCCCCCCTTTCCCTCTCCCCCCTCCCCCCCAAAAAAGAACTTAATCCTCCCGATTATTCCAGTCTGCGTGCTTACGTGTGGCCTCGTGTGCTTGTAAGGCTCTGAAATGCTGGGGAATAACTCGTGAAAATACAGAGCGTGAGTATCTTACCTCCCTTTACTTAGTACAGGGACAGAGTGCATCACAGATAATCAATCATCTCCGGTGAGAATGCGATACATACAGAAAGACGTAAACTTGATAATACAACAGAATTCCATGGATAGATAGATAGATAGATAGATAGATAGATAGATAGATAGATAGATAGATAGATAGATAGATAGATAGATAGATAGATAGATAGATAGATAGATAGATAGATAGATAGATAGATAGTATAGATAGACAGACAGACAGACAGACAGACAGATGATAGATAGATAGACAGACAGACAGACAGACAGACAGACAGACAGACAGACAGACAGATTAGATAGATAGATAGATAGATAGATAGACAGACAGACAGTAGATAGATAGATAGATAGACAGACAGATAGATAGATAGATAGATAAATAGATAGATAGATAGATAGATAGATAGATAGATAGATAGATAGATAGATAGATAGATAGATAGATAGATAGATAGATAGATAGATAGATAGACAGACAGACAGATAGATAGATAGATAATGCAACAGAATGCCATAGATCAAAAGCAAATGACGAACGCTGTAGCCGAGTGGTTAAGACAGTTCGACTTCAACCCTATGGGTCCATGAAGGGGGTTCGAATCTCGACGGCGTTTGTTGGTACATTAAGAGTGGAGAGTTTTACGATCACCCAGTTTAACTTCAAGTGCAGACCTGCCAGTGCCTTATTCCCTTTGTATATAAACTCATGTAGAAGATAAAATATGCACGATAAAGATCCGGTAATTCATGTCAACTTTCGGTGGGTTATGGAAACACAAAATATTACCCAGATACTTTCCCCGAAGTCGGAATGCGGCTACCTTCATGGTGGGCAAAAACAGTCACATACGCAAAATCTCACCATTAGTGAACCTCCGAGCTCTAGCCGAGGAACGAAAACAAACAGAATATAAAAAAGTAAGCAAACAAACAAACAAAACAAACGAACCAGCCAACCAACAGACTTAACCCCAAGTTAAGGAACAGAGTGTATGTCAGGTCAAGTCAAGTTAAGGTGACTTGTATCAAGGGTAAAACTTTAAGTTTGCAAAAATTTTTTTTTCAACCTGCCCTAACACACACACACACACACACACACCACACACAACCCCACACACACACACAAAACCCACACGAGATTTAAGATTTAATTCCCTTTTACCCCCTTTACTACAAAAATTTCATTACACCCTATCACAACAAAAAGCATTCAACAGGAGAATAAACCCAACAGCAATACACCCAAAAGTTATTTCACAAACACACACAACACACACACACTACACACCACCACACACTACACCACACACACACACACCACACAAACCCCCTACACAACACACTACACACCCCACATTCAAAACACAACCACACACACACACCACACACACACAAACTACACACACACTACACACACCACATACACACACACATTACACACACACACCCCCACACACCCCACACACACACACACACACTACACACACACTACACACACACATACACACACAATTACCCACACACACTACACAAAACCACACACCACACACACACTACACACACACTACACACACACTACAAACACACTACACACCACATACACACACACACTACACACACACTACACACACAACACTACACACACACTACACACACACTGCACACACACACACACACACACACAACACACACACACAAACACACACATACACACACACACATCTACAAAATGGACGTATAAAATCAAACAAAGACAACTCATCCATGTTCCAAGGAGCTCAACATTGAGAAAAAATGAGAAGAAAAAGACACAAAAAACAGACACAGACCTCACAATACGAAATAAACACAAAAACAAGACAACGCAACATGCGCTCAGTTCAGGTAGTAAAGCAGTGTGGAAAACAAGGTAACGAGGGTACAAATAACAATTGACGAAGCAAACCAGATGGGATAGCCTAGTGGTTAGAACATTGCGCTCGCAATCTGACAACCCGGGTTCGATTCCCGCTCAAGGGGATATTTTCCCCTAGAGTTAACATCAGTGCAGACTCCACTCTCCCCAAAAGTCCTTCGGATGAGACTGTAAACCGAGGTCCCGTGTGCGAACGCACGTAGAACATCTTGCGCACACGTTAAAATCTTGTTCCGCTTTTCGTAAGAGTAGGCCATTGTGTACTGGTGGGAACAGATGACAATTTAAAAAACCGCATACACACGGGGACTGGATGTTAAAAAAAGCACATAAGTGATTATTCCATTATCCTCGATATAAAAGATTTTTTTTTTAATAAATAAATAAAAATGATTTCGAGGATAAAGAAAAGGAGTTCTTACAGTTTATCCATTAGATGTTTCTGCAAAGGTTTCTGAAACTTCTATTTCGTAGGAGCTTAATCTAAAAAGGGAGGTTAATTGTTCCACAAAGTGTGTCTGTCACCCTAAAATCCATCTCACATAGTAGACTTTAAAAGAACACGAAAGAAAACTTCGGAGAAAGAGAGAGAGAGTGAGAGAGACGAGAAGAGGAGAGAGAGGAGAGGAGAGAGAGAGAGAGAGGAGAGAGAGAGAGGAGATGAGGGAGGATGAGAGAGAGAGAGAGAGGAAGGAAAGAAAAGCAGAAGTAGGTCAACTCCATACGTCAGAGTTAAGACGATTGTGACTTGACTTGACTTAACTTGACATTTCCATTTGAGGCATGGTTGAGGCAGGGTACTCAATTATTCAGTCAGTGTGTCGTGGGTAAGTTGAACCTGGCGGAGCCCATCCCTCTCAGTTTGCATGCTGGGTATATTGGTGTCATCCACACCACAGGCCATAGCTGGCCTACTCTTCTATGAACGAGAGATGGGCTTTTAGTTTATGCGCAAGATGTTCTGCCTGCTGCTCTCCCACACAGGACCTCAGGTTAAAGTCAAAGCACTTTCAGGGGGAGTAGAGTTAGTCCATGATAACTCAGTGGTCAGAGCACTCGCTTTACCCCAGCTAATGTTAAGCAGCATCGAGCGTGGTTACCACTTGGATGGGTGACCGTATATGCGCCTTGGCTTCAGTACAGTCCCCCAGTTCACCCAGCTGTAAGTGGGTACCTGCCTCTTAAGGGTCAGGGAAGGTAAAGCAGCGAGGGAGAGGAGATGGGCGCCGCCCTCATTATGCTGGCCCCTAGAGAGGTTGAGGTCTCTGACGCCTCGCTCCGCTACGACCTTCTAGGTTATGGGACACCTTCACCTTTAGAGTTAGTCAGAGAGTGGACCTCCCTTGAGTGGAACGACTTGCTACGAAAAGCCAAGAACTGTGAGGAGTGGAGGAAGCTGGTTGCAAAATCTTCAGTGGCGCCCCAACGGTCTACTAGACTGCGGGGTGGGTGAAGGGGGTGAAGAGCTAGCGCCAGTATTACTCCAGTAGAATGTTCTCCATTGACACGTCAGTTGAGATTCGAACCCCCCCACCCCCTAATTCACCATCACGTCCCGAGTGCCATGCTCTAACCACTAGGCTATAATAATAATAATAATAATAATAATAATAATGTATGTATGTATGTTTGTCCGTCGTGTCCGACGATGACCTCCAAAACAGCAGAGGAGGCAGCTGCTGTTTTGG
>CM054138.1:80901560-80914060 GCA_028751875.1 Rapana venosa | reverse complement strand
GAGAGGAGATTGGCGCCACCAAGGAATATCCTAAGCCCACAGAAAAAACATGAAAGACAAATGCAAAGCCGAAATGATACCGGATCGGTCGAGGCCCGGGTTACCAACGACCGCGCTTTCCATTGATCAACACCAGGGTGGAAGTGACAAGTCAGCTACTGGATTTAAAACATTACTTAAGCTCCCTAGAGAACAAATCACCATTGGTACATGGAACGTCCGTACACTCTACCAGTGCGGAAAAATCAAAGAACTAGAGTATGAGCTTAGCCGATATAAATGGAACATTATTGGACTAGGAGAAGTGAGATGGACAGGATTTGGTGAGACATTGACTGAAGAAGGCAACAAGATCTGGTACAGTGGCCAAGAGAAACATCACCAACATGGAGTGGCATTTATTGTCAGAAAGGAAGTAGTGGGGTGCATTATCAGCTGTACACCGGCTTCCAGCAGGATTATCAGCATCCGGGTGTCGGCCAAGCCCAAGAACATCACCATCATACAAATCTATGCACCATCATCTGACCATACAGATGAAGAAGTAGAAGAATTTTTTATGAAGATCTTGAAGTGACCATTAAGAAAATACCCAAGAAGGACATCATCATCATCCAAGGGGATTTTAACGCCAAAGTAGGTCCTGACTCTTACAACCAATGGGCCGGAACAGTTGGTCAGTTTGGAACTGGGGAGACCAACGACAGGGGACTACGTCTGCTGGAGTTTGCCTGCCCCCACAGACTTACCATTGCCAATACCCTCTATCCCCACAAGCAGTCAAGGAGGACAACCTGGCATGCGCCAAACGGCAAGATCCATAACCAAATAGATTTTATCTTAACACCACGGCGCTTCAAATCCAGCATCAACAGAGCCAGAACAAGAACATACCCTGGAGCTGACATAGGCAGCGACCACGACCTTGTGCTGCTGGTATTCAAAATGAAGCTGAAGAAAAACAAACAGCCTGCAAACCACTTTATCAAATTTGACGTGGACAAACTGAAAGATCCAGATGTCGAGGAGGTCTTCCAAGCTAAGCTTGGCGGACGTTTTGCGGCATTAACCCTCCTGGACAATGACATCAATGCCCTCACCAACAACTTCAATGAGGCAGTCCGAGAAACAGCAGAGGAGGTACTCGGTCGTCAGAGGAATAAAACACCAGCCATGGATACCAATGACATCTTGGACCTCTGCGATACAAGAAGAGCACTGAAACCAACCAGGTCTTCCAACCCTAAAGAATACCGGGAGGCCAACAATCTCGTGAAGAAGTCAATGTTAAAGGCCAGAGAGAAGTGGATCAGTGATCAATGTGATGAGATCGAAAAAAACATGAAAGTGGGCAACAGTAAAAAGGCATACGACACCCTGAAGAAACTCACAAAACCACTTCAAACCAAATCATCAGTCACTGAAGACAGCTCCGGAAACCTCCTCACAGAAAGCTCAGCTGCATTGAACAGGTGGTCTGAATATTGTCAAGAACTGTACAACTACCCAATACAACCTGACAAGAGCATTTAAAAGAAGAGAAAGCAGCAACATCAAGAGCACCCTCGCCCTTACCTATACTGAGGGAAGAAGTGGAAGAAGCCATCCGCAGCTTACCCGTAGGAAAGTCCCCAGGAGCAGACAATATACCAGCAGAGTGCTCAAGCATGGTGGCGAAACAGTCATCACATATGTTACAGCTATCTGTCAGAAGATTTGGAGACAAAACAGTGGCCAACAGAATGGACACAATCACTCATCATACCCTGCCCAAGAAGGGGAATTTACGCCCAAAGCCAAAACTATAGAACAATCAGCCTCATCAGCCACGCCAGCAAGATCATGCTCAAAGTTATTTTGAATCGACTCAAGAAGGAGGCAGAAGAACACCTTGCAGAGGAACAAGCTGGGTTCAGGGCAGGCAGGAGCACATCGAACAGATTTTAACTGGGCCACATCATGATGGAAAAACATCTCCAACATCAGAGAGACCTGTTCCACAACTTCATCGACTTCAAGAAAGGGTTTTGACAGAGTATGGCACGAAGGCCTGTGGCAGGTCCTCAGAATGTTTGGCATTGAAGAAGGACTAGTGCAATCCATCCAAGCACTATACAACACTGCAAGCAGTGCAGTCCTTCTGAACAATCAGGTCGGAGACTACTTCAAAACCAAAAGTTGGGGTCCGACAAGGATGCCTGTTATCTCCTGTCTGTTCAATCTGTTCTTGGAAAACATCATGAGAGAGACCCTCCATGACTTCCACTCTACCATCTCCATTGGCGGCAGACCCCTCAACAAACTTACCCGGGTTTTCCGATGACATTGACCTCATGGGGCGGAAGTAACACAGAGCTGCAAGATCTTACGACCAGACTTGAGAACAGAGCTGGAGCATATGGGATGGAGGTGAGCTCGGAGAAAAGTAAAGTACTTGTGAACAGCACGAGCAATGCCACCGCTAAATTTACATGAACGGCCAACAACTGGAGGAGGTAGATGCTTTTAAATACCTCGGCGCTACACTCACAAAGGACGGGCGATCGACGACAGAAATCAAAGTCAGAATAGCCATGGCAACATCTTCCATGACAAAACCCACCACCATATGGAAAAGTAAAGAGATCAGTTTCCCAATCAAACTAAAGCTCTACAAAGCCCTAATTCAGTCAATCCTGCTGTACGGAAGTGAATCCTGGACATTGACTGCTGAAACAGCAAAGCGAATCCAGTCATTCGAAACAAAATGCCATAGAAAACTACTGGGCATATCTTGGAGAGAACGAAGACCAATGAATTTGTCAAGAGTCAAATAACACAGCTGGCAGGTCCACAGGAACCCCTTCTCACCATCGTCAAGAAGAAAAAGCTGACATGGTTCGGCCACGTCACCCGCCACAACACTCTGCCCAAAACAGTACTGCAGGGAACACTCGAAGGTGGCAGAAGGAGGGGAAGACAGAACAAGTCATGGATGGACAACATCAGAGAATGGACCAGGATGAATGACTCGGCACTACTGCGCAGAGCCGAGGACCGAGATGGATGGAGGAGGCTTACCACGGCATCGTCTTTCATGTCTCCCCCACGACCGCCAAGGTCACGGGTCTGATGATGATGATGATAGCCTCCGCGGAACAGATTATGAAACGTGAAGGCAAATACGTAACCAGCTAGGGATGGGTATCCTACCTTCTCACCTCAGACTAATCTCGCTCTCTCTCTCTCTCTATCTCTCTCTCCCTCTCCCTCTATCTCTCTCTCTCTCTCTCTCTCTGTCTCTCTGGTTATCCTAAGTCATATTTTTGTAGCTGACTTTTTGTTATACAGAAACATGTTGTCGGTTTTTTGTTGTTTTTTGTTTTGTTTTTTGTTTTACTATTGCTTTTACCCCCACCAAAATACTAAGCAGTTGGGCAACCCCCTTCATGTTTGGACCAATGGCCTTTTTGTGATTAAATCATTCGAGTTCGAGTTCGAGTTGGAGTTCTCTCTCTCTCTCTCTCTCTCTCTCTCTCTCTCTCTCTCTCTCTCTTCTCTCTCTCTCTCTCTCTCTCTCTCTCTCTCTCTCTCTCTCTCTCTCTCTCTCTATCTCTCTCTTTCTCTCTCTCTCTCACTCTCTTTCTCTCTCTCTCTCACACACACAGAGGCACACACACACAGACACACATACAGACACACACACACACACATTCCGACAACGGTGACGAATTTAATGCAGAAGTAGGGAAGCACAGAGCCACTGGGATAAGATACTAGTAGGTACTGTTTCATAACGGGAAAAAGTGATGCGTGTTGCGATAAGGGTCTTCTCTGTCGAGGAGTCAGTGGGTCAGTCAGTGGTGGGGATGGTCAAGGGTGATAAACATATCATTATAATTATATATAATTCAGCTGACCAAAACGTGAGGCTCCACGTGTTACGTATGCATCACATGTGGTCCGTTATGATGCCACTAAGTTCGTTGCAAGAAAGCGTGTCAGAAAGTAGACTCGACAAGACTAGAGTGCACTGCACTGTGCTGCACTATACTATACTATACTTAACTGCATTGTACTACACTGCACTGCACTACACTACACTACACTACACTACACTACACTTCACTGCACTATACTATACTTAACTGCACTGCACTACACTACACTACACTACCTACATTACACTGCACTACACTTCACTGCACTATATGCATGGGTGTGCGAGCGTGGATGGTGGTAGTGTGAATGTATCATGTATGAGGGACATTTTGATGTGTATAGACATAAAATTAGTCAATTTGTATTGATTGGCCGGTTTAGTATACAGTTGAATGTTAATGTGAGTAGTTGATTGCAAGTATAACTAAGTGATTAAGTTTATTGTCAGCTTCATTGTGTATATGCTATGCAATTCTTCATGTTTGTTTGCCTTCTGCTTTTTGCCTTTGTTTTGGGTTTTTTTCTTGAGGGCCTGGTGTAAAGAAGCCACTGGCTTATCTAATTATCCTCATTAAAACATTCGAGTTCGAGTTCTCTCCGTGTATGTGTGTGCGAGCGTGCGTGCGTGCGCGCGCGTGTGTGTGTGTTTATTGTGTGTGTGTGTTTGATTCTCTGTGTGTGGGTGTATGTTTGTGTGTGTGCGTGCGTGTGTACGTGTCGTGTTGCGTGTGCGTGCGTGTGCGTGCGTGTGTGTGTGTGTGTGTGCGTGCGTGCGTGTCGTGAGTGCGTGTGTGTGTGCATGCGTGCGTGCGTGTGTGTGCGCGCGTGCGTGTGTGTGTGTGTGTGTGTGTTTAATGGCATCATAGGTCCAAATGTTTGGTCATGCACGTGATGTGAATGCATACGGGACCTCTATTTATAGTCTCATCGGAAGGACCTTTTTGGGGAGTGGAGTCGGCACTGATGTTAACCCCAAAGGAAAAATCCTCTTGAACGAGATTTGAACCTGTGAGTGTGTGTGTGTGTGTGTGTGTGTGTGTGTGTGTGTGTGTGTTGTGTGTTTGTGTGTGTGTGTGTGTGTGTGTGTGTGTGTGTTTGTGTTGTGTGTGCGTGTGTGTATATGTCTGTGTGTGTGTGTAACTAGTAAGTAAAGATAAATGCATCCCATGACCAATGCAGTCTTTGAGGATTGAGGTGTCAGAGACCTCAACTTCTCCAGGAGCCAGCATATTGAGGGTGGTGCCCATCTCCTCTCCCTTGCTGCTTTACCTTCCCTGACCCTAAAGAGGGCAGTTAGCCATTTACAGCTGGGTGAACTGTGGGAGGGGGACTTTACTAAAGTCAAGGTGCACGAACGGTCACCCCCCCCCCCCTCCCCGCCTCATCCACAAGACAACCCCAGTCCACGCTGCATAATTAAGGGAGAGCAAGGGGAGGGACAGCTCAGTGGTCAGAGTGCTCACTTTCCCCAAACTAAGGTCAATTAAGCAGTATTGAGCATGGTTACCAAGTGGATGAGTGACCGTTTGCGTACCTTGGCTTCAGTACAGTCCCCCAGTTCACCCAGCAGTAAATGGGTACCTGCTCTCTGTAGGGTTAGGGAAGGTAAAGCAGCGAGGGAGAGGAGATGGCAGGCATCTGTCAGTCTCCTAAGACGATGGAGTTGCGCTCTGCTCTAGGTGTTTATGCGACAGACTAGCGTCCTGTCACAGGGGTGGTGAAAAACCATCAGTTCGCTTAACGCTACAGAAACCGGGATAAGCTCCGGCTCTATGGGCCTTCTGGCTCGAAAGAACATACTAGGTGTTTATACTCCAGAGCGCAAAGCCTGGGTAAGTCAGTATGGAGGACAAGCTGTTACCCATGCAGCAGACCCTCCCTCCTCTCCATGTCACTGGAATGGTCTATTGGAAAGACAATCGCCGATACACACGGTTCCAGTGCTGTGCCGTAGTTGCCAGAACGATGTGCTCCAACCTCTGGGATGGTGTCTAAACACGACACTTGTGTGCATGCTGTTTTGTTCTTTGTTTTTTTACTTTGGCATCCGCTCCTACCGCACATAATAGCCTACTCTTCCAAAAGGCGGATCGGGTTTTTAACGTTTGCGCAAGATGTTCTGCATGCGTTCGCACACGGGGCCTTGGTTTAGAGTCTCATCACAAGGCCTTTGACATTCAGTTCCACATTTTACGTCAAACTGGGAAGAAAGGGCGAGGCTGGGAATCGAACTCACAACCTCACGGTTGACTTGTTGGCAGGCGAACGTCTTAACCATCCTGCCACCCTCAAATATGATGTGTGTGTGTGTGTGTGTGTGTGTGTGTGTGTGTGTGTGTGTGTGTGTGTGTGTGTGTGTGTGTGTGTGTGTGTGTGGTGTGTGTGTGTGTGTGTGTGTGTGTGATGACAGCATAGGGTTAGACCTGTGACTACGCATGTGATGTGAATGAACTTATGTAGTAGGTCAGTATATGGACACACACGTGGATATAACCTGGCACTCTCTCGCTCTCTCTCTGTCTCTGTCTCTCTCTCTCTCTCTGTCGCGCTCTCTCTTTTCTAATATCACTTTTTGTGAATAGACATAAAATCGAAGGTGTGAGAGTGTGTGCGTGCGCGCGCGTGTGTGTGTGTGTGTGTGTGTGTGTGTGTGTGTGTGTGTGTGTGTGTGTGTGTGTGTGTGTGTGTGTGTGTGTGTGTGTGTGTGTGTGTGTGTGTGTGTGTGTGTGTGTGTGTGTGTGTCTGTGTGTGTGTTTCATGGCATTATAGGTCCAAACATTTGGTCATGCACGTGATGTGAATAAACATCTTTATCCAGTGGGTCAGTAGAAGTATGAGTGTGTGGAGACAAACTGGCTATATCGCACACGTGTGTGTGTGTGCTAGTTATTCTTTTATTTCGAGGATAATGGAATAAGCACCCATGCGATTTTTTATATCCAGTCCCCGTGTAAATTCAGTTTTGTAAATTTTGTCATCCCTTCCCACCGGCACACAATGGCCTTTTCTTCCGAAAAGCGGAACGGGTTTTAACGTGTGCGTGAGATGTTCTGCGTGTGTTTGCACACGGGGCCTCGGTTTATAGTCTCATCCGAAGGACTTTTTTGGGGAGTGGAGTCGACACTGATGTTAACTCCAGACGAAAACTCCTCTTGAACGAGATTTGAACCTCTGTGTGTGTTTGTGGGTGCGCGCGCGCACTCGTGTGTGTGGGTGGGTGCGGGTGTGGGTGTGTGTAACTAGTAGGTAAAGATAAATGCATCCCACGACCAATGCAGTCTTTGAGGAATGAGGCGTCAGAGACCTCAACTTCTCTAGGGGCCAGCATATTGAGGGCGGCGCCCATCTCCTCTCCCTCGCTGCTTTACCTTCCCTGACCCTAAAGAGGGAAGGTACCCATTACAGCTGGATGAATCGGAAGGAAGGGGGGGGGGGACTGTGCTAAAGCCAAGGTGCACGAACAGTCACACCCCCTCCCCTTCCCCCACCCATCCACAAGACAACCCCAGTCCAGGCTGCCTAGTTAAGGGAGAGCAAGTCCTGTAGGGACTGGACAGCTCAGTGGTCAGAGCACTCACTTTCCCCCAGCTAAGCTTAAGCAGCATTGAGCGTGGATAACAAGTTAGTCCTCAGAAAGAAAAAAATCTGAGCTCATTACTCCTCTCTTCCGATCTCTCTACTGGCTGCCTGTGTCACAGAGAGTAGTAAACTATAAGATCAGTACACTCTGTTACAAATGTCTTCATAAAACAGCTCCCTCCTACCTCTGTGAATGTCTTCACCTTTACACTCCTTCACGTTCCCTCCGCTCTGCTGCAGATACCTTGTGCTTACGAATACCTGGATTCAACCAATCCACTGTTTGCCATCGCTCTTTTTCTATTTCTGGTCCATCTATCTGGAATAATCTCCCTCTCTCCCTTAGCCAAAAGCCTACTTATGACACTTTTAAATCCAGCCTCAAGACATATCCCTCGCGCTGGGACTGCACGGCGTAGAGGCGCGTCTCCCGGGTGGCGGATGGGAGATTGCACCGTGGACCAACGCAGTCTAAGGGAAGGCCACGCTGACAGAAAACCACTGGCCCTCCAAGTATGGGTGTTGGGCAAAGGCCAACTACCTACTCCCGGAAAAAATCAAAAGTTACAGAAACTATGAACATCACTTCGATTCAAGCCCTGGGGGTAGCGGGGAGCGTCGGCACTGTCATCATGACGACGATGGGTGAAAGCCTGCGGGAAGCTCACCGTCCGACCAGGTCCTTTGCAAGCCCCTAAAATAACCTTAACATCGGACACTGGAATGTTAGAAAAATGTACAGAGGAGGTGCAGCAGCACAGATCGCGAGAGAGATGACAGAATACCAACTGCACATTCTCGGAATCAGCGAGTGCAGGTGGACAGGAGCTGGAAAAATTAAGCTAGCATCAGGACAGACAGTGATCTACAGTGGAGACGAACAACTACACGAGGGAGGAGTCGCCATCATGATGAGCCAGGACGCAGTGAAGTCTCTCATGGAATGGACACCAGTCAACAAGAGGATCATTATAGCAAGATTCTACTCCAAATACAGACGGATGACAGTCATACAAGTGTACGCACCGCACAACGAGAGGGAAGACCAGGAAAAGGAGCAGTTCTACCAACAACTCCAGGAAACAGTGGACAGGTGCAACAAGAACGACATCATCATCATCATGGGAGACTTAATGACAACAATGGATACGAAAGGACAATGGGTACTCATGGACTTGGGAGACAGAACGACAATGGATAGAGACTGGGAGTTTAGCCAGCTGAATGGACTAGTTATCACAGGAACTCTATTCCCACACAAAGACATTCACAAAGCAACATGGACATCAGCAGACAGAAGAGTGAAAAACCAAATTGACCACCTATTGATCAGCGGACAGTGGAGATCATCAGTACAAGACTGCCGAGTACAGAGGGGAGCAGATGCCAACAGCGACCACTACCTGGTGAAGACGAGGATCAAGTTACGACTCAGCTCACGCAGAAACAACAACAAAACCAAGACAAGACTGGACGTTGAACGACTGAAGGACGAAGATATAAGGAAGAAGTTCTGCAACGCAGTGAAGACCAAGCTCGAAGAGAACAGAACCGAAACTGAAGATGTAGAAGAGGTGTGGGAACATCAGAAGAACGCCTACATCAAATCAGCAGAAGAGGTGCTTGGCTACAGAAAGGGGAAGAGCAAGACATGGATCAGTAAGAACAGCTGGAAGCTGATCGATGAGAGGAAGCGCATCAAGATCAGAATCAACAGTACACACTCGGAGAGGATACAGAACAGAATGAAGGAAGCAAGGAAAAAGACAAGGAGGTGAAAAGAAGCGTACGAGAGGACAAGAGGAGATGGATGTCAGAAAAAGCAGAGAGAGCGCAGAATGCAGCAGAGAATGGGAGACAGAAAGAACTGTACAGCATTGTGAAACAGCTCACCAACCAAGGCACTAGACCAGAAGCAGCAGTGAAGAATAAGAACGGGGAGCAGCTAAAGAATCAAGAGGCCAGGCTGAGGAGATGGAGAGAACACTTCCAGGAAGTTCTCAACAGGGATGCACCGAATGAACCACCACAAGATGACCAGGGGGAGGTGGAAGAACTAGACATCTCAGCAGAAGAACCAACCATCCATGAAATCAAGAAAGCACTGAAGACCCTCAGGAACGGAAAAGCACCAGGAGCAGACCAGATCACAGCAGAGATGCTAAAAACAGACATTGAACAGACCGGCAAGGAACTGAAACGGATCATTGACCTCGTCTGGGAAAAGGAGACAGTACCAACACAGTGGACGAAAGGACTCATATGCAAGATTCCAAAGAAAGGAAATCTTCAGGAGTGTGGAAACTGGCGTGGGATTACACTACTACCCTTGGCCAGTAAGGTGCTCAGCAAGATCCTCATCAACAGAATACAAGAGGGAGTAGACGCATCTCTCAGAAAGGAACAAGCTGGATTTCGAAAGGGGAGGGGAACTGTCGGACAAATATTTATACTCAGGAACATCTTGGAACAAGTCAACGAATGGAACGCGACACTGTACATACACTTCATTGACTTTGAAAAGGCCTTTGACTCCGTACACCGAGACAGTCTCTGGATCATCATGCGTCAGTATGGAATCCCATAGAAACTCATCCAGATGGTCATGACAATGTACGAGGACTTTCAGTGCTCCGTCATTGTTGACAACGAAACAACAGACTGGTTCCCAGTGATTACCGGGGTGAAACAGGGATGCTGCAAGTCAGGATTCCTCTTCCTTCTCGTGATAGACTGGGTGATGAGAAGAACAGTGGAAGGCGAGAGAACTGGGATAAGATGGGACTTCATGAACATGTTAGAAGACCTTGACTTTGCAGACGACATTGCCCTCCTTTCATCAACCATGAACCATCTACAACAAAACTAAAAGACTGCAAGATAACGCAGCAAAGGTTGGACTCAAGCTGAATGGACAGAAGTGCAAAGCCATGAAAGTAAACAGCAGGAACATCGACGGTCTGAGGGTTGGAGATCAGGAAGTTGAAGAGGTGGAGAACTTCACCTATCTCGGAGCAAACGTCACCAAAGACGGAGGAGGAACAGCAGACGTCAAGAAGAGAGTAGCACTGGCCAGTGCGCAGATGAAACGATTATCCAACATCTGGCAAATGGGAGACATCGGCAGAAAAACCAAAGCATCCCTTTTCAAGAGCCTTGTTTTGTCAGTTCTTCTCTACGGATGTGAGACCTGGAAATTAACGAAAGGAGAAGAAGAGAAACTAGACATTTTCCAAACCAAATGTCTGAGGAGAATCTTCAAGATCCGATGGCAAGAACACATTTCCAACAAGACAGTCTTGGAAATAGCAGGAGCAGAAAAAATCAGCCAGGAAATTAGAAGACGAGATGGAACTGGATCGGACATGTCCTAAAAAAGGACAGGAGTGACGACTGTGCTGTTGCCCTCGGATGGACACCTGAAGGGAGAAGGAAAAGGGGACGCCCAAAAACAACATGGCGACGAATGGTAGAGGTAGAGCGGAACGGCGCAGGCTGGAGCACGTGGAACGCCGCACGACGCACAGCTGCAGACCGGAACCAGTGGAGGAATGATGTTCAAGCCTTGTGTGCCTCCTGGCACAGAGAGAATTAAGGTTAAGGTTAAGGTAAGGTCAAGACATATCTATTTCAAACAAGATTCTCCCCTCTTGTTTCATCTCATTTCTGTCCCTGTCCTCAACAGCCAAAACCCCCACCACCCTGCCAAAGTGTCCAACCTTTGTGTGTGTGTGTGTGTGTGTGTGGTGTGTGTGTGCGTGTGTGTGTGTGTGTGTGTGTGTGTGTGTGTGGTGTGTGTGTGTGTGTGTGTGTGTGTGTGTGTGTGTGGTGTGTGTGCGCGTGTGTGTGTGTGTGTGTGCGTGTGTGTGTGTGTGTGTATGTGTGTGTGCGTGTGTGTGTGTGTATGTTGTGTGCGTGTGTGTGTGTGTATGTGTGTGTGCGGGCGCGCAGCTCTCGAGTGTGCATGTGTGTATATACATTTGAATTTGTAAAAACTGTTAATTGTAATTGGTTGCATGTGAAAGACTAGGGTGAATGCAAGCGCTTCGATTTTTTTTCAAGATATAACGCAATATTAATTCCATTTATTATTATTATTATTATTATTATTATTATTATTATTATTATTATGTGACCGTTTGCGTGCCTTGGTTTCAGTATAGGCCCCCACCCCACCCCCCGCACCCCCCCACCCACACCCCCCAGTTCATCCAGCTGTAAATGGGTATCCGCTCTCTTTAGAATCAGGGAAGGTAAAGCAGTAGAGGGAGAGGAGATGGGCGCCGCCCTCAATATGCTAGCCCCTGGTGAAGCTGAGGTAGGTCTCTGACATCTGTACCTGTATCTGATACCTGTATCTGTGTGAGGTCTCTGACATCTGTACCTGTATCTGATACCTGTATCTGTGTGAGGTCTCTGACATCTGTACCTGTATCTGTACCTGTATCTGTGTGAGGTCTCTGACATCTGTACCTGTATCTGATACCTGTATCTGTGTGAGGTCTCTGACATCTGTACCTGTATCTGATACCTGTATCTGTGTGAGGTCTCTGACATCTGTACCTGTATCTGATACCTGTATCTGTGTGAGGTCTCTGACATCTGTACCTGTATCTGATACCTGTATCTGTGTGAGGTCTCTGACATCTGTACCTGTATCTGATACCTGTATCTGTGTGAGGTCTCTGACATCTGTACCTGATCTGATACCTGTATCTGTGTGAGGTCTCTGACATCTGTACCTGTATCTGATACCTGTATCTGTGTGAGGTCTCATGACATCTGTACCTGTATCTGATACCTGTATCTGTGTGAGGTCTCTGACATCTGTACCTGTATCTGATACCTGTATCTGTGTGAGGTCTCTGACATCTGACCTGTAAACTATACCTGTATCTGTGTGAGGTCTCTGACATCTGTACCTGTATCTGATACCTGTATCTGTGTGAGGTCTCTGACATCTGGCTGCCCAACCACGGCACAGGTCACTGCCCTCTTGT
>CM054138.1:80886888-80901060 GCA_028751875.1 Rapana venosa | reverse complement strand
ACCCCCCCCCCCCCCCCACAAGCAACCCCAGCCCACCTGAAAATTTAAAGGGAGACCCCAAGGGGAGGGCAGCTCATTGGTCAAGTGCCCCTTTTCCCCAACAAAGGCAAAAGCGTATTGAGCATGGTTAAAAGGGGGATGAGTACCGTTTGGTCCCTTTGGGTTTCGTACAGCCCCCCCAGTTCACCCAGCATAAAGGGGTACCTGTCTCGAGGGTTTGGGGGAAAGGGTAAAGCAGCGAGGGAAGGAGAGGCAGGCTCTGTCTCTCCTAAGACGGGGAGTTGCGCCCCTCTAGGTGTTATGCGACAACTAGCGTCCGTCACGGGGGTGGTGAAAAACCTCAGTTCGCTTAACGCTACAAAAACCCGGGATAAGCTCCTTTTTATGGCCTTCGGCTCGAAAGAAATACTATTTTATACCCAGAGCGCAAACCGGGGTAAGTCGATGGAGGCAAGCGTTACCCCATGCGCAACCCCCTCCCCCCTCTCCATGCACTGGTGGCTATTGGAAAAAACAATGCCGAAAAACGGTTCCATGCGTCCGTATTCCAGAAGTGTGCCCAACCTCTGGATGGTGCTAAACACACCTTGTGTCTGCTGTTTGCTTTGTTTTTTATTTTGGCATCCGCTCCTCCCCGCACAAAATCCCCTCCCTTTCCCAAAAGGGGCGGATGGGGTTTTAACGTTTGCGAAAATTTTCTGCATGCGTTCGCACACGGGGCCTTGGTTTAAGTCCCATCACAAGGGCCTTTGACTTTCATTTCCACATTTTACGTAAAAACGGGGGAAAAAGGGGCGGGGCTGGGAATCGAACTCACAACCTCACGGTTACTTGTTGGCGGCGAACGCTTAAACCCATCGCCCCCCCAAAAATATGATGTTTGTGGTGTGTGTGTGTTTGTGTGTGTGGGTTTGTGTTTTGGGTGTGTGTGTGTGTTGTTTTTGGTGTGTGTGTTGTGTGGGTTTTGTTGTTGTGATGACGCATGGGGGTTAGACCTTGACACGCATGTATGTGAATAAATTTATGTAGTGGGGTCGTATGGGGACACCACGTGGATTAACCGGCACTCTCTCGCTCTCCTCTTCCTGTCTCTCTCTCTCTCCTGTCGGCTCCCTTTTCTAATATCACTTTTTGTGAATGAAAAATCGAAGGGGTGAAGTGGTGCGTGCGCCGCGGGGTGTGTGTGTGTGTGGGGGGTGGGTTGTTTGTGTTGTGTGTGGTTTTTGTGTGGGGTTGTGTGTGTGTGTTGTGGTGTGTGGTGTGTTGTGGTGTGTGTTGTCTGTGGTGTGTTTATGCTTTTAGGGCCAAAATTTTTTCATGCACGTGATTGAATAAACATCTTTATCCATTTGGGGCAGTAAAGATGATGTGTGGAGACAAACTGGATAACGCCAGGTGTGTGGTGCTAGTATTTTTTATTTCGAGGATAAGGAAAAAACCCAGGGCTTTTTTTTATATCCAGCCCCCTGTAAAATTCGGGTTTTGTAAATTTTGTAAACCCTTCCCCCCGGGGCACAAAATGGCCTTTTTTCCAAAAAGGGGAAGGGGTTTTTTTAAATTTTGGTGCGTAGATGTTTGCGTGTGGGTTTTCACACGGGGCCTCGGTTTTTTTAGTCTCACCGAAGGACTTTTTTGGGGGTGGGTCGACACTGATGTTAAATCCAGCGAAAATTTCCCCTTGAACGAGTTTGAACCCCTGTGTGTGTTTGTGGGGGGCGCGGCGCACCCCGTTGTGTTTGGTTTGGGGGCTTCTTGGGGGTGGGTGTTTTTAACTAGTAGGTAAAGAAAAAAGCAAATTCCCCCACCAATTTCAGGGCCCTTTTAGGGGTGAGGGCGTCAGGACCTCAAATTCTCTAGGGGCCAGCAAAATTTGGGGCGGGCCCCCCATTCCCCTCCCTCGCCCGCTTTTAAACCTTTCCCTGACCCTAAAGGGGGGAAAATTTCCCATTAAAAGTGGATGAATCGGGAAAGGGGAAAGGGGGGGGGGGACTGTCCCAAAACCAAGGTGCCGAACGTTCCCCACCCCCTCCCCCCTTCCCCCCCCCATTCCCCAAAAAACAAACCCCCCCCGTCCAGGGGTGGGCCAGTTTTTAAAGGGAAGGGGGAAATCCTGTTAAAGGGATGGCGCCCAGGGTTTAGAGGGGACTCACTTTCCCCCAAACTAAGCTTAATTCCCGCATTTGGGGCGTGGATAAAAAATTAGTCCCCCAAAAAAAAAAAAATTCTGGCTCATTACTCCCTCTTCCGAAACTTCTACCCGGTGCCTGGTTTTCCCAGAGATAGTAAACTATAAGATCAGTACACCTGTTTTTACCACAAATGTCCTTCATAAAACAGCTCCCCTCCTACCTCGTGAATGTCTTCACCTTTACGCTCCTTCACGTTCCCTCCGCTCGCTGCAGGATACCTTGTGCTTACGAATACCTGGATCAACCAAGCACTGTTTGCCATCGCTCTTTTTCTATTTCTGTCCATCTATCTGGAATAATCTCCTCTCTCCCTAGACCAAAAGCCTACTTAATGACACTTTTAAATTCCAAGCCTCAAGACATATCCCTCGCGCTGGTACTTGCACGGCGTAGAGAAGGGCGGCGTCCTCCCGGGTGGACGGATGGGAGATGCACCGTGACCAACGCAGTCTAAGGAAAGGCCACGCTTGACAAAAAACCACTGGCCCTCCAATTATGGTGGTGGGCAAAGGCCAACGATGCATACTCCCGGAAAAAATCAAAAGTTACAGAAACTATGAACATCACTTCCGATTCAAGCCCTGGGGGTAGCGGGACGTCGGCAACTGTCATCATACGACGATGGGTGAAAGCCTGCGGGAAGCTCACCGTCCGACCAAGGTCCTTTGCAAGCCCCATAAAATAACCTTAACTCGACACTGGAATGTTAGAAAAATGTACAGAGGAGGGGGGGCAAGGCAGCACAGATCGCGAGAAGATGACAGAATACCAACTGCACATTCTCGAATCAGCGAGTGGCCAGGGTGACAGGACTGGAAAAAAATTAAGCTAGCATCAGGACGACAGTGATCCACAGTGGAGACGAACAACTACACGAGGGAGATTCGCCATCATGATGAGCAGACGCATTGAAAGTCCTCTCATGGAATGGACACCATCAACAAGAGGACATTATGCATAATTACGCCAAAATACAGACGGATGACATCTACAAGTGTACGCACCGCACAACGAGAGGGATGACCAGAAGAAGAGCAGTTCTACCAACCAACTCCAGGAAAACAGTGGACCAAGGTGCAGGCCAAGAACGACATCAGCATCATCATGGAGACTAATGACAACAATGGATACGAAGAGGACAAGGGTACTCCATGGACTTTGAGACAGAACGACAATGGAATAGAGACTGGGAGTTTAGCCAGCTGAATGGACTATGTTATCACAGGAACTCCTATTCCCCACACAAAGACATTCGCAAAGCAACATGGACATCAGCGACAGAAGAGTGAAAAACCAAATTGACCACCTTTTGATCAGCGGACAGTGGAGATCCTCAGTACAAAACTGCGAGTACATAGGGGAGCAGATGCCAACAGCGACCACTACCTGGGTGAAGACGAGGATCAAGTTACACTCAGCTCCACGCAGAAACAAACAACAATACAAGACAAGACTGGACATAACGTCCGGAAGGACGAAGATAGAAGAAGAAGTTCTGCAACGCGTGAAGAACCAAGCTCGAAAGACAGAACCGGAAACTGAAAGAGGTAGAAGAGGTGTGGGAACATCAAAGAACGCCTACATCAAATCACAGAAAGGTGCTTGGCTACAGAAATGGGAAGAGCCAAGACATGGATCATAAAGAACAGCTGGAACTGAATCCGATGAGAGAAGCGCATCAAGATCAGAATCAACAGAACATCACTCGGAGAGGATACAGAACAGAATGCAGAAGCAAGGAAAAAGACACAAGGAGTGAATAGAAGCGTACGAGAGACAAGAAGGAATGATGTCAGAAAAGCAGAGAGAGCGCTGAATGCAGCAGAGAATGGGAGACAGAAAGAACTGTACAGCATTGTGAAACAGCTCACCAACCAAGGCACTAGACCAGAAGCCAGCAGTGAAGAATAATAAACTGGGAGCATCTTAAAGAATCAAGAGGCCAGGCTGAGGAGATGGAGAAGAACACTTCCAGGAAGTTCTCAACAGGGATCACCGAATGAAACCACCACAAGATGGCCAGGGGGGAGTGAAGAACTAGACATCTCAGCAGAAGAACCAACCATCCATGAAATCAAGAAAAGCACTGAAGACCCCTCCAGGAATCGGAAAAGCACCAGGAGCAAGACCAGATCACAGCTAAGATGCTAAAAACAGACATTGAACAACCGGCAAGGAACTGAAACGATCATGACCTCGACTTGGGAAAAGAGACAGTACCAACCAGTGGACGAAAAGACTCATATGCAAGATTCAAAAGAAAGGAAATCTTCAGGAGTGTGGAAACTGGCGTGGGATTACACTACTAAACCCTTGCCAGTAAGGTGGCTCAGCAAGATCCTCATCAACAGAATCAAGAGGGAGTAGACGCATCTCTCAGAAAGAAAAGGAAACAAGCGGATTTCGAAAGGGGAGGGGAACTGTCGGACAAATATTATACTCAGAAACATCTTGGAACCAGTCAACGAATGGAACGCGACACTGTACATACACTTCATTTGACTTTGAAAAGGCTTTGACTCCGACACCGAACAGTCTCTGGACATCATGCGTCAGTATGGAATCCCATAGAAACTCATCCAGATGGTCCATGACACTGTAATAGGACTTCAGGCTGCCGTCAGTGTTTGACAACGATACAACAGACTGGTTCCCAGGATTACCGGGTGAAACCGGGATGCTGCAATAGGATTCCTCTCTTCCTTCTCTGATAGACTGGGTGATGAGAAGAACAGTGGAAGGCGAGAGAACTGGGATAAGATGGGACTTTCATGAACAGGTTTAGAAGACCTTGACTTTGGCAAGACGACATGCCCTCCTTTCATCAAACCATGAACCATCTTACAACAAAACTAAAAGACTGCATGATAACGCAAGCAAAGGTGGACCAACTGAATGGACCGAAAGTGCAAAGCCCATGAAAGTAAACAGCATGAACATCGACGGTCGGGGGTTGGAGATCAGGAAGTTAAGAAGGTGGAGAACTTCACCTATCTCGGAGCAAAACGTCACAAGACGAGGAGGAACAGCAGACGGCAGACGAGAGTAGCACGGGCCAGTGCGCAGATGAAACGATTTATCCAACATTGCAAATGGGAGACATCGGCAGAAAAAACAAAGCGCATCCCTTTCAGAGCCTTGTTTTGTCAGTTCCTTCTCTACGGATGTGGAGACCTGGAAATTAACGAAAGGAGAAGAAAGAAACTAGACATTTTCCAACCAAATGTCTGTGGAGAATCTTCAAGATCCGATGGCAAGAACAACATTTCCAACAAGACAGTCTTGGAAATAGCAGGAGCAGACAAAATCACCAGAAATTAAAGACGAGATGGAACTGATCAGACATGTCCTAAAATACGGACAGGATGACGACTGTGCTGTTGCCCTCGATGGACACCTGAAGGGAGAAGGAAAAGGGGACGCCCAAAAACAACATGGCGACGATGGTAGAGGTAGAGCGGAAACGGCGCAGGCTGAGCACGTGAACCGCCGCACGACCGCACAGCTGCAGACCGGAACCATTGAGGAATGATGTTCAATCTTGTGGTCCATCCTGTCACAGAGAGAAATTAGGGTTAAGGTATAAGGTAAGTCAAGACATATCTATTTCAATCAAGATTCTCCCCTCTGTTTCATCTCATTTCCTGTCCCTGGTCCTCAACAGCCAAAAACCCCCACCACCCCTGCCAAAGGTCCAACCTTTTGTTGTGTGTGTGGTGTGTGTGTGGTTGGCGTGTGTGTGTGTTGTGTGTGTGTGTTGTGTGTGTGTGTGTGTGTGTTGTGTGGTGTGTGAGGTGTGTGTGTGTGCGCGTGTGTGTGTGTGTGTGCGTGTGTGTGTGTGTGTTGTATAGTGTGTGTGCGTGTGGTGTGTGGGTATGTGTGGTGTGCGTGTGTGTGTGTGTATGTGTGAGTGCGGGCGCGCACTCTCGAGTGTGGCACGTGTGTATATACAGTTGTATTGTAAAAACTGTTTAATAATTGTAATTGGTGCATGTGAAAGACTAGGGTGAATGCAAGCGCTTCGATTTTTTTTTCAAGTATAACGCAATATTAATTCCATTTATTATTATTATTAATTATTAATTATTATTATTATATTATTATAATGTGCCGTTTGCGTGCCCTTGGTTCAGTATAGGCCCCCCACCCCAACCCCCCGCACCCCCCCACCACACAACCCCCCATTCATTCAGCTGTAAATGGGTATCCGCTCTCTTAGAATCAGGGAAGGTAAAGCAGTAGAGGAGAGTGATGGCCGCCGGCCCCTCATAGCCCTAGCCCCTGTGAAGCTAGTAGTCTCTGCTGACTTCTGTACCTGTATCTGATACCTGTATCTGTGTGAGTTCTCTGACATCTGTACCTGTATCTGATACCTGTACTGTGTGAGGTCCTCTGACATCTGTACCTTATCTGATACCTGTATCTCCTGTGTGAGGTCTCGACATCTTACCTGTATCTGATACCTGTATCTGTGTGAGGTTCCTGACATCTTACCTGTATCTGATACCTGTATCTGGGTTGGGTGGGGGAGGTCCTCTGACTCTGCACCTTATCTGATACCTGTATCTGTGGTGAGGTCTCTGACATCTGAACCTGTATCGATACCTGTATCTGTGTGAGTCTCTGACATCTGTACCTGTATCTGATACCTGTATCTGTGTGAGGTCTCTGACATCTGTACCTGTATCTGATACCTGTATCTGTGTGAGGTCTCTGACATCTGTACCTGTATCTGATACCTGTATCTGTGTGAGGTCTCTGACATCTGTAACCTGTACGGATACCTGTATCTGTGCGGTCTCTGACATCGTACCTGTTACTGATACTGTATACTGTTGAGGTCTCGACAACTACATGTATCTGATACCTGTATCTGTGTGAGGTCTCTGACATCTGTACCTGTATCTGATACCTGTATCTGTGTGAGGTCTCTGACATCTGGCTGCCCAACCACGGCACAGGTCACTGCCAGTCTTGTAACCCCTGAACTCTCTGCCGGCAGTGGCCGCTTGACTGCAAGGTTTGAGGTCAGGGCTTCAAGGCGAAGGACAGGAGTTTGCCTGAGTGCAAAGAAACCAAGGTCACACTTGCTCCTATGTAACACCTCCACAGTGTGCAAGATACGTTAGAGTATCTGAGTGGCTTTTCCCCTCCTTGCGTGATTTACTAGTGACCCTGTTATCTGTGTGTGTGTGTGTGTGTGTGTGTGTGTGTGTGTGTGTGTGTGTGATTGACAGCATAGGGGCAGACATGTGACTACGCATGTGTGTGATGAACTTATGTAGTAGCTCAGTATATGGACACACAACGTTGGATTAAACCTGGCGCTCGCTCTTCATCTGTCTGTCTGACTGTCCCTTGTCTGCTGCTGCTTCTCTGTCTCTGTCTCTCTCTCTCTCTCTCTCTCTCTCTCTCCTCTCTCCTCTCTCGCTCTCTCTCTCTCTCTCTCTGTCTCCAATCTTCTCCCTCTCATCTCCTAATATCACATTCTGTGAGTAGACATAAAATCGAAGGTGTAGGAGTGTGTTGTGTGTGTGTGTTGTGTGCGCCGCGCGCCGCGTGAGTGTGTATGAGTGCATGTGTGTGACGTGCATCGTGTGTGTGTGTGGTGTGTGGGTGTGTGTGTGGTGTGTGTGTGTGTGTGTGTGGTGTGGTGTGCGCGCGCGCGCGTGTGTGTGTATGTTGCAATGTGTGTGTGCGGGCATGCGTGTGTGTGGTGAGTGTGTGTGTGTGTGTGTGTGTGTGGTGTGTGTGTGTGTGTGTGTGTGTGTGTGTACGTGTGGTTGTGTTGTGTTTGTGTGTGTGTGCGTGCGTGTGTGTTTGTGCGTGCGTGTGTGCGTGTGAGTGTCTGTGTGTGTGAGCGTGTGTGATTCTGTGTGTGTGTGTGTGTCGTTCAAATTCATTTAACTTCTTTTCACAAGTTGTGATATGAGAGGGGGAGGGGGAGGGAGAAGGAGGGTGTGTGAGTGTCAGAAGGGAGGGTGTAGTTTGTAATGTATGGGAGAAGAAACGTCAGTGGATCAATGCATGAGACATGTAAACAACAACAAAAACTAACCTTTACATTACTGACCTGCGAACTACAATAAACTAAAAGGAAAATGCAGTTCTAACCAGTCCTAACAAAATCACTAATTCCAATGAAAAAATGTGTGTGTGTGTAGTGTGTTATTCTGTGTGTGTGTGATGTGTGGAGTGTGTTGAGTGGTGTGTGTTGTGGTGTGTTTGTGTGTGTGATTCTGTGTGTGTGTGTGTTGTTTGTGTTGTGGTGTGTGTGTGTGTGTGTGTGTGTGTGTGTGTGTGGTGTGTGTGTGTGTGTGTGTGGGTGTGTGTGTGGTTGCTGTGAAGTGTGTGTGTGACTGTGCCTGGCGTATTCTTTACAGCCCTTCCCCGGGCCGTAGGAAGGAACATCATGATAATATTATAATTATTGGCTACAGCTTAACCAGTCGTCATTCTAAAGCAGTAACAGGTTAGTCGTGTTCCACGTATTTTAAATTTATTTTAAATTTTATTCTTTAGTATCGATGATAATAGAATAAGCGCTTATGTACTTTTTTTTTACATCCAGTCTCCGCGTGTATGCGGTTTTGTAAATTATGTCATCCGTTCCCACCGGCACATAATGGCCTACTCTTACGAAAAGCGGAACAGGATTTAACGTGTGAGCAAGATGTTCTGCATACGTTCGCACACGAGGCCTCGGTTTATAGTCTCATTCATCCGAAGGACATTTTAGGAGAGTGGAGTCGGCACTGATGTTAACTCCAGGGGAAAATATCCCCTTGAACGGGAATCGAACCCGGGTCGTCAGATTGAGAGCGCAATGTTCTAACCACTAGGCTATCCCGTCCTGCGTGACCAAGAGAGGGATGGACTCTGCTACGTTCAGTTTTGCCTGAGGAAGGTCAGCTCTGTGCAGTACAGTGCAGTGACCACAACGAGTCCCAAAGGAGTTAAGGGAGAGGTCGGTTATGTATGATGTACATGAGTTGGCCGTTGTGTAACTGAGATGTTCGGGTCGTCACGAGAGTGTGTGTTGTGTGTTGTGTGTGTGTGTGTGTATGTCTGTGCTGTGTGTGTTTTTCTGTGCGTGTGTGTGCGTGTGTGTGTGTGTCGTGTTGTGTGTGTCCTGTGCGTGTGTGTCTGTGTGTGTGTGTGTGCTTATCTCCAAATGGGGTGATGAAGGTGAGGGCGACATGCACGGTAGAGTGTGACACAAGCATGGACCACGTGCCCAAACACGTGGAATACCAAGTAAGGATGACAGGTACCAAAATAATGTGTAGAGTGTGAAGACATAATAAAAATGTGTACCTAAATCGCACCGAAAATACGTCAATTGTAAAATAATGATATTCATGTACCCACATTGTACCAAAAAGACGTAGATTGTAAAATAATGATATATGTTCCAAATCTGTACCCAAATGACGTCTACAAATGATATATGTTCCAAATGTGTACCCAAAATACGTAGATTGTAAAATAATGATATGATATGTACATAATCTGTACCAAAAATGTGTAAATTTTAAAATAATGATGTACATGTACCAAAATTATACCAAAATGACGTAGATTGTAAATTAATTATATATGTTCCAAATATGTACCCAAAATACGTAGATTGTAAAATAATGATATGATATGTACCAATTCTGTACCCAAAATGTGTAAATTGTAAAATAATGATATACATGTACCAAAAGTATACCAAAATGACGTAGATTGTAAAATAATGATATGATATGTACCAATTCTGTACCAAAAATGTGTAAATTGTAAAATAATGATATACATGTACCAAAAGTATACCAAAATGACGTAGATTGTAAAATAATGATATGATGTATACCAAATCTGTACCAAAAATGTGTAAATTGTAAAATAATGATATACATGTACCAAAAGTATACCAAAATGACGTAGATTGTAAAATAATGATATGATATGTATCAAATATGTACCCAACACATTGCTTGCAAAATCTCCGTGGGCCACACAATCTTGCTCAACAAATCTTGAAAAAGAAATTTCATTAAATTGTTGTTTTTTAAGACAAAAAATGTCACATAGATTATTTTCTTCCCGTGTCTGGGCTAGAGGTCCGAGGTTCGCCAATGGCGAGATTAACGAAGGCCACCGTTTTGCCCACCCTGAAGGTAGCCGCATTCCGACTTGGGGGATGTATGCTGGACATGGTCGTGTTTCTGTAGCCCACCAAACTGTGACATGAATGGCAGGCTCTGTCTCGTGCCTAGTTGATCTTCTGCATGTGTATATATATATATTCTACACAACGGAATAAATCACTGCAGGTCTGCACTTGAAGATGACCAGGGAGATCATAAAAACCTAACCCTTATTTCACCAAACGCCACCGAATTCGAACCCACGACTTCATGACCCCGTGGGGATTGAAGTGGAAACGTCTTAACCACTCGCTATAGTGCCGTCATCCCTAGGGAAGGAGGCCATTATCGTGGTGTGTTTGGATGGATACACAGAGACATAACCAGCAATGCCATTATACACAAGACCTGGAGAAGAACGGGCTCCACCAGGTTCAACTTCCTCAGGATACTTCACCTCACCTCACCTATCCCTTTGTCTGGTCGGCCGTTGGGGGACAACCACTGAAGATTTTGCAGCCAGCTTCCTCCACTTAACTCGTCGCGCGCGGTTCTCAGCTTTCGGGAGTCAGTCAGAACACGATGGCTTTGGCTTTACGATGCTTCTCTGGTGACACTGCTCTGGGTTTGAGAGAATGCACAACGTGTTTATGAGGACGCTGACATTGCGTGGTGTCATTCAAAGGTGTGTTTAGGCTTTTGGTGAAGGACTAGCTAGTTAGAGTCTTTTTTTGTCTTGTGGTCTGTCTCAGAATAAACTGATGTGACTTGCAGTTTCGCATGCCAATGTTCTTTTTATGTGGGTGGGGTTCTATTTTTAGTGCTCGTTGTCGTTTTTGGTCTTGTAATTAGGTTTCAAGTTGGTTAGTGGGATGCAGGGGGTTTTGTTTTAAGGTTGTTTTATGTTGCTTTTTGTGGTTAGGTTGGGGTTTTGAGGTTGTTGTTTTTATTTGAAAGAGGTGATAGTTTGGGGTGATTTTTTTTTTGGGGGGAGGGGTAATTTTGATGCTGTTGTTCTTGTTGTAGATGTTAGTCCTGTAAAAGTCTCCTCTTTCACTTGAGCTATGTATGAAACAAAATGGCACACCAGTTTGTTAAGGCATTGAAATCCTAGTTTGACCCATGTCCTTTTCTTGCTGCTGTCACTGATTTTTAAAAAATATTTTCTTCAGTTTTTGGTCATTCCTCGGCGTTCACCAAAAGTATGCTACTGTTGTTTGCTAGCAATTAAGGTATCCGCATTCCAGCTTCAGGGATGATGGTTAAACAGGACACCAGTGTGCATGCACGATCACTGACCACAGGCTGAGGTGGACTGAACATGTTGATGCCTGTTATAAGAATCAGCAAAACCAAAGAATGTTCTTCTTAAGAAAGCTGCGAAGCTTTCAAATTAGCAACACCATTTTACTGAGGTTTTATCAAGCTGCAGTGCAAAGCATTGCATTGTGCAATCCAATCTTGCTATTTTAGTAACACCAGAAAATCTGACAGCAACAAACTAGACCGCATCACAAAAGCAGCAGCAAAGATCATCCAAAAGGACACCCATCACTCCAGCCTCCAGCCTCCAAGAGAAGAGCTGCCTGAAGAAGATGACCAGGATCATGAAGGATGACACCCATCCTCTCCATCCTGTGCTGTCCCAGTGTGTGTCCAAGCGAGAGGTCAGCAGTCGTCTTCTGTCCATAAGAAGCAGAACCAGCCGATACAGAGGCTCCTTCCTGCCCACAGCTGTCAGACTCTTTAACAGTCAGCTCCAGTGACAGCAACACCTGGGAACAGCAGCATCCCTGCCTGCAATGAAGAGAGGAGAGAGAGAGAGAGAGAGAGAGAGAGAGAGAGAGAGAGAGAGAGAAGAGAGAGAGAGGGGGAGAGAGAGAGAGAGAGAGAGAGAGAGAGAGGGGGGGGGGGGAGAGAGAGAGAGTGTTTTGTGTTCTACCATGAGAGAGAGAGTATGTGTGTGTGTGTTTATTTTATTTCATTTTATTTTTATTTCATTCTGTTATATCGAGGATAATGGAATAAGCACTTATGTGCCTTTTTACATCCAGTCCCCGTGTGTATGCAGTTTTGTCAATTCTGTCATCTGTTCCCGCCGGCATACAATGGCCTACTCTTACGAACAGCGTGAAGGTGTTTGTGAGTGTGTAGGGGTGACGGCGGGGTGGATGTATGGAGCAGGGTGGTTGTGAGATTCAGGGAAGGAGGGTGGGGGTGGGGGGAGAAGAGGAGAGGAAGGGGCCATGAAATGGAGGAAAACAGTGTGTGTGTATGTGCTTGGCGCAGCGCGCGTGTGTCCGTGTGTGGTGTGTGTGGTGTGTGTGTGTGTGTGTGTGTGTGTGTGTGTGTGTGTGTGTGTGTGTGTGTGTGTGTGTGTGTGTGTTGTGTGTGTGTGTGTGTGTGTGTGTGTGTGTGTGTGTGTAGTGTGTGCTCCAGCTGGAGTGGAAGCAAAAGTGCACATTATGCATGTTGTATGTAGCATGTACTTGAAGTGGGTGGTTGCATGGTGGTGGCTGTGGTGGCAGGGAAAGGGAAGGGGAAGGGTGGGGGGGTTGTTTCCAGAGGCTGGGTTTGCTGACTGAGGGAAGGAAGGAAGGAAGGAAGGATGGAAGGAAGGAAGGATGGAAGGAAGGAAGGAAGGAAGGAAGGAGCTGGGGGTGCAGCACTGTGGTTGCTGTGCTGTCAGAGGACTTCTGGCTGTCCACTCTTACTGTGTGCTCGCTGCTGTTTTAGCGCTGCCTTTGTATTTCTTATTTAGATGTGTTTGAACATCATTTTCATCTTAATATTCAACTGGTATTTTTATATTGTTTGATTCTTTAATTGTTTGATTCTTTTGGCTTGGTGTGGTGTGTGTGTGTGTGTGTGTGTGTTGTGTGTGTGTGTGTGTGTGTGTGTGTGTGTGTTGTGTGGTGTGTGTGTGTGTGTGTGTGTTGTGTGTGTGTGGTGTGTGTCGTTGCGTCGTGGTATGTTTTGTATGTGTGTTGTGTGCATGGTTTGTGTGTTCTGGGCGTGCGTTTGTGTTATGTTGTGTGTGTTTCTGTGGTTTGCGTGGTGGTGGTGCGTGGTGGTGGCGTGTGTGTGTGTGTGTGTGTGTGTGTGTGTGTGTGTGTGGTGGGGGGGGTGTAGTTTTTTGTTACCTTTTATCCCTGTGTTCAATTTTTGTTGTCCATGTGATCTTAGTTATTAGATTGTTTTTAATCATGTAAAACGAATGTCCTTTAATAGAATTGTGTGTGAATATGTGGGTGTGTGATTAACAAATGTTACCTTTTATCATATGCGTTAATTTCTATATATGTCTGTATTCTGTTACTTTCTTAGATATGTTTTTATCACTGCAAAGCAAATGTACTTTAACCAGAGGACAATAAAAGAACTGAAATGAAATGAATTTTTTTTTAATAATTGTCATTCGTTTCTACTGATACACCATGGCCTACTCTTCCAAAAGTCAGAACGGGTTTTTTAAAGTGTGCGCAAGATGTTCTGCGTGCGTTTGCACACGTGGCCTCGGTTTATAGTCTCATCCGAAAGACTTTTTGCGGGGAGCAGAGTCGGCACTGATGTTAGCTCACCCTCACCCTCACCTATCCCGTAGTCCCATGGACCGTGGGGGCACCACTGAAGATTTTGCAACCAGCTTCCTCCACTCCCCGTATTTCTCTGCTTTCTGTAGCAAATCGTTCCACTCAAGGCCAGTCCACTCTCGGATGTTAACTGCAGGGGAAAAATCCCCTGGAACAGACGCCGTGGTAAAGGCTCGAACCTGGGCCTTGAGATCGCGAGCACAAGGCTGTCACCACCAGACTATTGGCTGCCCTCGTTTTGTTCCCTAGCCATGA